>JAFEMH010007326.1:0-94122 GCA_022495995.1 Adenophora triphylla var. japonica
CGAATGAAGCCGCCCGGCATGAGATGGAGAAAAAGGAGCCGTACGGCTAAGAAGCACATTTTTTCGAGTTATTTAAAATCGAGATTTGAACGGGCCATTGGCATTGCATTGCCGCCCATGAGAGAGAGAGAGAGAAGAGAGAGAGGTCGAGATTTCTTCAACCCTTTTGCTTCTATTGATTTGGAATGGATCCAGGAGGGCAATCCACATCACAGAGGCAAAGCAAGAAGGAAGCATCTCAGCGAGCTTGGCGAGAGAGAAAGGAGGAGAAAGGAGCTCGTTCGGACGGAGAGGAAGTATGACTTCCTTACGCCTCCATCGGAGCTTTACACAGGAGAAGGGAGGCATAAATCAAACACAGGCTCCGCGATCGGTTGGGGTAAGCATTCTCATTTTGCTCAAATCCGATGATTTTGCTTGATTTTTGAATGATTTAGGGCTTGACCCGAATTATAGGATTTTGAATGATTTTTTGAATGATTTTGAGATGCATGAACAACCTATGAGGCTAAGAATGTGCAATGTGCAACTTATTTGATGAAAATTATGAGAATGACTCACTTTTTTCTCGCAAAATGAAGTAAGAATGAGAATTTTTTTCAAAATATGAGACGGAGTTCTTGCCTTGTGCTAGAACTAGGTCAAAATTCTGATTTTCAATGAGAAACACATGATTTTGGAAGATGAAAATGATTCATGCATGCCATTTTTGAAATAATAATGCTTATGTGCGAAAAATTGCGATTTTGTGCTTTAGGAAAGCAATGACGCGTTTCAAGTGATGAAAGACACGTTTTTGATGCAAATAATGCTAGAAAAACTTTTGTGAATGCTTTTCTTTTGAAAATATGTGCACTTTTGAATATATGCATGCTTTTGAAGTGATATGAAGGGCGCGCTTCTTTTTGATGTGCTTGTCTACGGGAGAACAAGTCTAGAGGACCGTCGGAGATTGCGGTTAAGCTTTGGCGAGAGGATGCCGGATTTTGAGAAGAATGGGGTAAATCCCAGCGGTGAGTGAGGGCCTACGGCTGGATGCATTTGTAGAGGCTATCGGCGGGGGTGTTCACATCACCTCTAAGAGCAAGAGGCTTGGTCCGGAGCCCTTTCACGAGTTGCAGTGGGGCGGTACACATAGCTTTCACACAGTGCAGGAGAGGCGCGGCAGTGACTCCACTGCGATTTCCACGGCTAATTGCGGCCTACTGAGTTCACGGGAGGCCCGTGACTTGGAGACCACATTACGGCCCGTAGGAGTTCCGAGGCTTTGGTTGGATTTGAGTTGATTCCCGAGGGGATTTGAGGGATGGAGACACGGAATGTCGAGGTGGCGATCCCGAGACTTGCATGCGAGAACTTTGCTTTGCTAATGATGTGGCCCTTGACCAATGGTGGCTAGAGCATTACATATGGTTGATGCTATCGGTCACTATCTTCGCGGTGCAGGACGATAGCTATGACTTGCCTCCTCGACTCTGCGGAGGATGTGGATGGGATAGGGACGGTCTCTTGGGGGCGGCGGATTGGCGGAGTTGTACTTCTCGTTGGATGCATGTACGAGTCGGAACAAAGTTTGCTTCCGTGGGTTGCTTCTCATTTGCCACTTGAGGTAGTCTCCTTTTTTTTTCTTTTCTCTTTTCTGTCTTGAGACTTTTATGAGAGAGAGAATGACCTTTTGATGTTTTGAACATGCGGGCTGGTTTTGCGAGGTGATCGGGTTCTTCCCTTGGAACCCGAGCGGAGTGATGTCACCATCTTCCCTGCTATGGTTATTTGGAGGAGATGCGAGAGATAAATTCACGGGAAGACCCGGATTACCTTTGATTACAAAATGGTGAGGCCGGTCATCAACGGGGATGGGCACGATGGAGTGGACTTCTACCCACAGGGCGAGGTATCCGGAGATTTTCTTTGGGAGATGCTATCGAGGTGACGAGGCGAGAGGAGGTGGCTCGCTGGGCGACATGTGATGTCATCTACTTGGGGACCGCTTCTCGAGCGGCATGGTCATGTTCCCTCCATTGGATGCCATTACTCCTCGGGACCCTCCGGCCACGGATGCTACGGCCCGGGGATTGGCCGGAGGATGAGATTGCGAGGTACCGAGGCGAGGCGTGGGCTGCGAGAGGAGTACTTTGACATGGACACCCCCTCTGTTGTGTTTGTGGAGCGGCGCTGAGGACGCCACGAAGCTAGTGAAGGCGGCGGTCACTCGGGGATATGGGGAGGATGAGCCTCTTGACCCGCCGATCCCTCTGCGCATTTGTCCTATGTGGTCCGTGGAGTGCCGAGGAGGATGAGGATACTGTCCCCGTCTAGGGAGCCCAGTACACCTTGCCGCTGATAGCCGTAAGTGTACTCTTAGGGTCTTATTCCCTTTTTAGCTTTCGGATTTTACGCTTTTGCAATTTTACGAGATTTTTGAGATTTTTCTCTTCTTTTTCTCGGGTTCCGGCTCGCACTTACGATAGGGTGGTCGGGCGGAATAGGGGTTTGGAAGGACATGTGCCGGTCTCTTACGAGGAAGGCGGCTGCGCTTCGAAGGCGGCGGCGGATGCACGGGAGCACAGGCGCGAGACGGCACGTCGGGGGCACGGCGTCTACCTCATCGGCCTCGGAGTACTCTTCCGGTGCCATGCCTCGGGGCGGGGACCCAGCCCGGCGACGTGCAGGCTTGGTGAGTACGGGCACGATAATGTCCATTTGTCGACGTGAGCGACCGGGAGGACTTGATGAGGGAGGCTAGCATTTATGAGTTGAGCGGCGATGAGGAGGAAGAAGAATCGGAGGCCTAGGAGGTCTCTAGAATAGATTTGGAACAAAAACAAACAATGAACAATTTTTATGCACACTTTGTTTATTTTTGCTTTATTTGGGCGCCGATGGGGCGAAAACATTGTATTTACATTTTATTTACTTTTCTAATTTATGCTTTTTCAATTTGCATATTATCGAGCCTTGGGGCGACTTTTTTGCTTGGAATTGGGGAAATTTGGCGGGCCAAAATGATTTATAATGGTGTATAAATGCTTGAATGGCTTACGGATATGTTTTTGTACGGGTTTTGGTTGAAAAAGTGGGGTGAAAACTCC
The DNA here is from genome assembly GCA_022495995.1 of Adenophora triphylla var. japonica. Taxonomy (NCBI): domain Eukaryota; kingdom Viridiplantae; phylum Streptophyta; class Magnoliopsida; order Asterales; family Campanulaceae; genus Adenophora; species Adenophora triphylla. Next base: position 3,093 of record JAFEMH010007326.1, read on the forward strand.
CTTGGGCAGCAACTTTGGTTCTTTGCGAGAAATTTTTCTGCGAGAGGGCTAATGTAGCCGTGCGGCATGGCCTTGAGGGCAAATGAAGCCGTGCGGCTAACGGTTCTGTCTGCATTTGGTTATTTTACGAATAAAAGCAAGGCTTGGCCATTTCATTTCATTTTCACTCTAGACTTGTCCCAATTGTTCCCAGGCATATTTTGGACCTAAAAGCACCATCTTTGAACACTTTGCGATGGAGAAGCCCGTCGGATTGCAAAGGGAAGCGAGACCATTTTCTATCCGGTCTTCAATCTTGGGCGAGACATAACTTCCAAAATCACAAGGGGCGCTTGATTCTTCCTTCAAGATCAAGTCTTTATGGCATTTGAGGGATCTCCCGCCCGATTGGGACTGTTGAGAGCCGCGGCAAAGTTACGGGACGTCAGGAGACATGTTTCTTGCTTCTGCTTACAACGAAATTGTCCCAACGCCTTACGAAGACTTGAGCCTTGATTGGGGGTCCCGAGGCGAGGCTATATCTATTCCGGCGATCGGAGACGCGCCGGTGACGGTAAAGCTTGCATCTTTTCTGCGAGATTCCTTTGGGAGAGGCGAGAGGATGATGGTAGCCCGGATAGGATTGACCTTTACGATATCCGGGCGAGGTTTGGGTCTCCGAGATATAGGCTGCGACCACGGTGGCTATGGATGCTTTCATTCTCTGCGTATTCTACATTACATTCCTTTGCTTGAGTCCGTGGGGATCTGTCATAGTGGCCTCTTGGACATGGTCGAGAGGCTGCGAGTGCAGGAAGGATATTGTCCCGTGGTTTTGGGAGAGACATTTCATGGGATCGACGGGATGGCTCGGGAGACCGTTTCATGAGGTCAGGAGTCCGGCTATGTTGACTCTGTGGGCTGCGGGAGAGGCTCGGGGCTTTGCACGGGGCTTTGCCGACTCGGTGCCCTTGGGTGATTTCTCGGAGAGGTGCGCCTAGGCGGCGAGACGGGGGTAGGCTGGGAGGCTGATGATGGCTAGGCTATCCACTTCGGACATCCGTTGGTGGATACCACATTGGAGGTTGCGGACCGGGAGGATATTTCGGGAGTCTTATGTTGTGAGGGTTCCGGGATTACAGCTGGTCGTCCTTCTACATACCTGCTTAGTATCCCGGGCGGTTTGGGGCTTTACGGGAGCCTTTGAGTGATTGGGGAGGACATCCGGACCATGGAGGTGGTGTCATTGGACATGAGAGATCCGGCCCGGCTTCTCTTTCTTCTCGAGGGCTTGGACATATCTTGCTTTCCCACCCGGGGCTATCTTCGGGAGCGGGAAGAGCACCATCTTGACCACTTGTCTACTTGGAGTGAGTACGAGAGGGAGATGGGAGCGACTCGGGTTATCTTGGAGGATAGACGTCGAGCTTTATTGGGAGGCGGCGCGTGACTCAGTAGGACTACGAGGAGGCTGAGGCTAAGGCGAGTTGCCATAACCCGGTCGGGTGACTTGGTCAGAGATATGGAGGCTCGGTACAAGAGGTTGTCAGAGGTCGCTCCTTTGAGGCGAGTCTCGGAGGGAGGAGGTGCGGACTCGTGCTCGTATAGAGAGAGCGCTCATTGACACGGGGTTGGTAGAGGCTCCGGTGAGGATACCGGAGGTCGGGATGAGGGATACCGACATTATTGAGAAGAAAAGGAAGAAGACTCGACGAGGCCGAGGAAAAGGGAAGAAGGCGAAGAAGACTCGGCGAATGACGGCCCGACAAGTCTTTTCTCAAGATCCTCTTATTGCCATTTGCAAACACATTAGTTTATTTAGGCATTTTATTGTATTTTAGATCTTTTTAGCGGGTTAGCGAGTTAAGAGGTAGACCGTGCTTGAACTCATCAAGAAGTTTTTAACTTGTAATGAACAAGGCATATTATCTTAGAAATTAATCAAGACACATTTCATGGAAATTCAAATGTCTTTATTGATTGGGACCCGTTTATGAAAACGAAATACCCTTTATTATTTAGGACGCACTTCATGGAAGCTTGATTGTCCTTTTTATTGTTTAGACCGAACCATATATGGTGCCTACGTTCCCCTTTTACAAGAAAGGCTAAGGGGCTCGGGTCTACGTAGTTCATTACGGTGAACCAATTTTTTATGTGCGGCCATGTCTTTTGCCTAGACCGCCCTTTTTGGGGTTTTCGGCCTAGTTGGGCATTACTCTTTTGCACTAAGATTTTTTCTTTTTTTTTTTATATGTGCAACCATTTGTCTTTTGCCTAGACCGCCCTTTTTGGGGTTTTCGGCCTAGTGGGCATTACTCTTTTTGCACTAAGATTTTTTTTTTTTTTTTTTTTTTTTTTTTTTTATTAGACATAGTATCTTCGGAGTTTATCACCGTTGGTTTGGGTGGACAAAGGGATTGCCATCCAAGTACTGCAAGCTTCATTGCTCCTCCTGACGGTATCTTACGCACCACATAAGGGCCGATCCGGACGGGTTCCCATTTTCCCGGAGGTTGTCTGGTAGGGGCTTTACTTTCGGCACTAAGTCGCCCTCTTTGATGTCTACTGGCCTTGACCTTTTTATCAAACGCTGCGGCCATTCGCCTCTGGTAGGCTCGGGTGTGTTCCATGGCTTTTAGCCTTCTCTCGTCAAGCGGGGCTAACTCATTATGCCGCTGCGCAACCATTCCACTTCATTGACCTTTGTTTTCCGGGAGGACCCTTAATGACGGGATTTCCAACTCACTTGGTAACACTTTGCTTCCATCCCGTAAGTTAGGGCAAAAGGAGTTTCTCCTGTGGCATTCGACGGACGTTACGTAGCCCCGAGTGCTAGGTGCGGCTTTTCGGGCCAATCACGACCACGGGTGGCCATCTTAGGATGATCCGCTCGAGTGTCTTATTAGCGGCTTCCACGGCTCCATTGGTGCAGTGCATGCGGGGACGACTTGTGGCGAGTAACTACGGGTCGACGGCGGTCTATCGCGAGTCTCCTTCGAAGTGTGACCCATTATCGGAAATGATCTCGTTGGGCACCCCATATCTGCACATTATGTTTTCTTTGATGAGCTGGGCCACTTTTACGGAAGTGAGGACCTTGTAGGACTTGGCCTCTACCCACTTGGTGAAGTAGTCGATGGCTACCAACACGAACTCGTGCCCATTGCTCCCGGTCGGGGATATTTTCCCTATCACGTCAATGCCCCAAGTTGCAAACGGCCAAGGAGTCGTCATGCGGTACAGTCATGAGGTGGGAGATGGTTGAGGTTGGCAAACCGCTGGCATTTGTCGCGAGGTTCGGACGTCTTTGAATGCGGTCAGTCTCCATGGAATCCGAGTAGTAACCCATTACGAGGATCACTTGCATCGGGGCTCACGGCATTCATGTGAGGACCGCGGGGACCATTGTGGACTTCGGTCATCAACTCTTTGGCTCTTTCTTGAGTGACACATAAGAGGAGTGGTCCTTGATACCGCTTCTTATACGGATTGCCTCCTAGAATGACATAATGAGAAGCCAACCTTTTCGGGGCTCGCAAGCTTTTGGCTACGACACCTTCTTTTGGTCTACCTTCTTCGTCTACGAAAGATGACTCTCCGTCTTTGAGGAATTGGTAAATCGATTGTACCAAGGTTCCTTTATGGGCTCGGGTCCCAGTCCTTCCTGACGAAAGTGGGGCTTCTCTTCTACCCACTCTGAAGGGCTTTATGGCTTTTCCTCGGGATTTCTACCAATGAGGCTAGAGTAGCTAGGGCATCTGCGAATCTGTTCTTTTCCCTCGGCAAGTAGTGGAAAGTCACTTCTCTGAGCTGTCCGATCAACTCCTCCATATGGGCATGATACCGTTGTAGATTAGGGTCTGAGTCTTCCACTTGTTGGAGACTTGGTTGATGATCAGTGAGTCTCCCGTAAACTTCGAGCTCCTTGACATTTCTTTCTAAGGCGGCCTCCAAACCGGCAATGCGGGCTTCATACTCGGCGACATTGTTCGTGGCGGGAAAGTTCAACTTGAGGGCTATGGGGGTATGCTCATCTTTCGGATCGACCAATAGCATTCCTACACCATTTCCTCTTTTGTTAGCGGCTCAGTCAAAGAACAATTGCCATCTATTTTCGAGCTCAGCTGCAAAGATCCCTTCATCGGAAATTGGGGTTCGGGCCCTCTGTCTTCATTCTTGGGAAGTTTGCCGGGTGATCGACAATGCTTGACCCTTGATGGCCTTTACGGTCACATAGTTGATGTCGTATTACGCCAAGAAGAAAGACCACTTCGCTAAACGCATCGATAGGGAAGGCTTGTCAAAGATGTACTTGATGGGGTCTATTTTCGAGACCAAGTTCACGGGGTGGGCTTGCATATAATGCTTCAACTTGCCGACTACCCCGAGACCGATCCTGCCTGAAGTCTTTTCACATGCTTTGAGTAATTGAGCTCGCTCCCCTGTAGCTTCCAGGTGACAAAGTAAATGGCGTTTTCCACCCGAGAGTCTTTCTTTTCTGAGCAAGCATAGCCCCATTGCCGTGTACGTGACGGTGAGATAGAGCGAGAAGAGGCTTACGTCTATGTGGGGGCATAGTACGGGGATGTACCAAGTATGCCTTGATGCAGTCAAAGGCATCTTGGCATTCTTCGGTCCATTACTGTGTCCACATTCTTCTTCATGAGCTTGAAGATGGGCTCGCACATAGTGGTCAACGATTGTGAAACGGGCGATGTCTTGCAATTTACCCATGAAGCTCTTGACTTAAATGCGGGTTTGAGGTGGCCTCATATCCATGATGGCTTTGATCTTTCGGGGGTCAACTTCTATACCTCGCTCCGTGACCATGTACCCAAGCACTTTTCCCCTTGTCACTCAGAAGGTGCATTTGGCGGGGTTTAGTCTCATGGAATGCTTTGTCTCGGCCTCTCAAAGAATTTTCGTAGGTCAACAAAGTGCTGCCCACCTTCTCCTTTGGAGTGGATTATCATGTCATCTACGTAGACCTCAATCTCCTTGTGGATCATGTCATGAAAAAGCGCGGTTCGCTGCCCTTTGGTAAGTAGCCCGGCATTCTTGAGCCCGAATGGCATTCTTTGTATAACGATAGGTCCCCCGCGGTGTGATGAAGGCATCTTTTCTTGGTCTTCCTCGGCCATCTTGATGCGGTTGTAGCACACTTAAAACCATCAACGAAGGATTTGACTTCGTAGTTGGCGGTGGAGTCCACCGGGATGTCTATGTTTGGCGAGAGGGTAGTCGTCTTTGGGGTGGCCTTGTTCGGATCTCGGAAATCCACACGGCGGCGCACCTTCCCATTGGCCTTGGTTACGGTCACGATGTTGGACAACCATGTCGGGTATTCAATAACTACGATGAACCCTACCCGCAGTAGCTTCTCAATTTCTTCTTTGACACTGTAGAGACCATTCCGGCTTGATCTTTCTCGGTTTACGCTTTGCGGCTTAGCATACGGTGCTAGAGGGATTACGTGCTCTACTATCGAAGCTGTCTAGCCCGGCATATCTTTGTATGACCATGCAAACACGTCGACGTATTCTACGAGCGGCTCGATCAATCTGTCCCTTTCAACCCCCTGGAAGAAGCTTCCAATCTGTGTCTCTTTAGGTTCCTCAATAGTACCCAAGTTCACACTTATCAAAACCTCCTCGGCGGCTTGGGCCCGGTTTTCCTCTTTTACGAAACACCTTAAAGATTTCTTTAATGTATTGTTCGTTTAGTGTGTTTGCATCTTGTTCAAATGATTCATTATTAAGCTGTTGTTAAGTTTTGAGTTAATTTATCATTTGTTAAGTTGGCAATAAGAGGATAATCGAAAGATTTGTCATTTCATTCAAGATAAGGGGAAAGATGACATCGATTACATTTTCATAATCCTCGGGCGTGAGGCCTTCGGATGACTCGAGGACTAGAATTCGAAGATTCCCTGACTCGGCGAATAGACAACACCGACTCTGGACCCTACACTACTTATTGACTCGAGGGGACTTGACAAGGGTTGGGACCAGGATCTCGCTCCTTCTTGCTTTGTTGCCACAGGGAGTAGCGATCTTGCCGGCGTTGTCATTTGATTGTGCACTCTGCGGATCATTATTGCCTTTGTCGACACCAATTCCATAGGAAGTACTCGGCTGATCAGCGGAATCTCCTTTACGAACTTAACTTCATCCATTTGTACCTCCAGGGCGTAGGACCGGTTGTGCTTTCGGCATCTGAGATACGGCTCTCTTCATCCCAAAGTCTTACGGCTTGTTCACTCTTCTCTCTACCTTTTCCCAAAAGGGGTTGGGAATGATCCTCGGGAGTAGTAAGAGCCATTACAAACACATTATGCTTATCATGGGTGATGAAGGGTTACGGAGAGACTTTCATTAACATGGCTTGTTTTACTTCAAACTCGCAGTCTTCATAAGTGAGTCTTTCTTACGTAATCTTGACCATGGTTCTTGGTTCGATGTCGTAGAAAAGAGGCCGAGCTCGACAACATTAACGAAATCGGTTCCGACTATGGGTCCAAGCTGTCCCTCCATGGCGGCGGCATTAATCAGATCTTTCAATTTCCCCTGTAATTCAGCATAAGGAACATTGAATTTCAGGATATCTATGACCTCTGGATTTCCAAAACCATTTCCATCTGTTCCTCCGAACTCGATCATGTTGACTCGATTGTTAGCAGGAAGAGGATTATTGACCACATTGGGACCCCGAGGTGGTTCTAACTTGCCTTCTTCAACTAGGCGAGATCGGGAGCTTCGGGTAGGTGCAATCATTAGTGTTATGGCCATGATAATTGTGAAAGCGACGGTGTTTGGTCTCGTCCATTACGATCTTGGGGTTCTGGGTTTCCGAGTTTTCCAAAGGTACGATGAGTCCTTGGGCTACCAAACCGTCGAAGACCTTTTCTAGTGGCATTCCGAAATCTTCGGCGGTATAGAAAGGGAGCTTTGGCTTTGCGACGGCTTGGCTGCATTACATCCGCTTTCTCATTACGAGATGTAATTAACGGCGCCAATCACTTCTTTTCCTTTCACGGTAGCAGTGGGGCATTTGACACCGGTGCTTTGTAGCGGTAGGGCGCATTCACGTGGCGGGAGCCATATTGAAGGCATTCTCAAACTTGGTGCCGGCATTTACCATTGCCCGAAGGTCGGGATAGTAGTAATTGCCAATTTGAACTCTTAGTTGAGGTTTCAAGCAAGATTGGAAGATCTCCATCTGCTCCTCTTCATTGAGTGGGGTCATCATTTCACCGAGCTTCCAATTCCATCTCTTGTAGAATTCACTTCTTGGCTCATCGAACGTTGTAGGGTACCACAGTAGGTCATTCCGTTTGGTTTCCCAATTCAAATTGGCCTTATACTTTTCTAGGAATGCTTCCTTGATCTCGGTCCCAAGTAGCTCGGGCCTCTGGTTTCACATGCGGGAACCACCTAAGAGTTTGAACCTTTTAATGATAAGCGAAAATGATCGGCCATTTGTTCTTGTGTACAATCTTTGGCTCTCATGGCAAGAATGTAGCTTTCAATGTGAGTCAGGGGACAATCGGTGCCGTTGAACTTTTCAATTTACGGCATTCGGAATTTTGGAGGGAGAGGGACAACTTTCTTTGGGATCGGTGATACGGTATCTTTGTCCTCTTGGTGTCTATTTCCCCAAACTTCTCTTGCATGGACCTAACTTGTTCCATTAGCCAAGCCATGTCGGAGTCGGGGGATGGTTTAGGATTGCTCGATTCCGGAGAAGGCTTATCGACTTGGGTGGAAGGACGGTAGGTGGCACAGTGGTAGGCGGTACCAAGGTTTGGGGATCTTTGGAGGGAAGTAAGTGTAAACTTGACCAGGTCCGTGTTCCGTGAGGCGGCCGGAGGCATAGGAATTAGGCTCATAATTTCCGAAGTAGGAAAAGGATACGGAACCTCCGGGGTCACTGTGGGCAAAGTTGGAGGTGGAAGATCTGCGTGGCGGGACATGAATTGAAAGGGTCATTGAGCTGATTTTGAGGCCTAGGGAATGCACAGGATGGCCCATGCGAGGAGAGGAGTGAATCCCATGGGGTAATGCGAGAGGCTGCATGCTTAGGGATAGGCGAGGCGTTTGCTTTACATTGATAGGGAACAAAGCTGGGTCTCATTTGAGGAGGTGAGGTTGTTGCGATCCTGATGGCTTGAGATGTTGGAAAGGAATTTGAAGAGGGTAATCCTGGATAAGGGATCGTATGAGGATGGAGGAGGGCATTGGTTATAGGTTGATGGAGAGTGAGATGGCTACTTACGGAGGCTCATCTTCTATCATCACCAAGGAACCGTTGGGCTCGACCACTATTTGAACTCCATGACGACGAAGCGCTTGATGAGCGTGGCTTGTTGTTCCTCATGGGCCTTACGACTGTTTTCCGGGGCTAAGGTTAGCTCTTCTTCCCTAGTCATCTGGTTACCCAAACCGGCCTTGTTTTCTGTCAAATCGGTCATTCGACTCTGCGGGCGGATGAAGCGAGGATTACGGCGGGCGTCGAGGATTACTGCGCTAACAAGTCGGCGGCCGGTGTTCTCACCCACTTCTTTCTCGGCTGCGGGAAAGGGATAGGAAAGGTTTAGACTCGGGGTAGGTGTTTGAGGTGAAGGCTCGGGCAATATGCAAATTAGAATCTTCAAGTTTACTTAAAACAGTGTCTTTTATTAATATCTATTTGGTTGGAAAAGGGGTTACGCCCTTCTTTTTCACAACTACTCTAGATCTGGATCGGTGGGTTCCGTCACTACGTCTATAAGCCCCTCGTATTCCACACGTATTTCGACCTCCCGGGGTGGACGGCCCGGGCGAGGTCCTATAGGGCACGCGGATCCCACCGGCCAAAGTAAAGAAACGCTCTATCGGGTCTAGCGGGTCATAGGACCTTTCAACGCACGAGCGATGCGGATTATAGTCGAGGCAATGCGGGAAAGTCTCGTCTCTCGCCTTGACGGATATTTGACGAGTTTCGCTTGAGCGAATGACGGTTTTGACTTTCGGTAATGTCCGAGAATATAATAGGCATGGGTCGGGCGGCAAAAGCCGGATGACACGGTGTCACATTGAACTTCGTTGCATACGCGGTGCGTGAGTCGAATCGAAGTCAATGCCGGTCAAGATCTTGCCAATTTTTCCTTGTCGGAATTTTGGCGAGCTTCGCGAGCGAAAGATCTTTTGATTTTTGGCAAAGACTCGGTCTTGACTCTTACGCATTCCGTGTGGGTCAAGGTCAATAGTCAATGTCGGGTCGAGATCCCACCGATTTTTCCTTGTCGGAATTTCGGCGGGAATTTCGCTTGAGCGAAAATCTTGGCTTCCGTTATGAGCTAAGGCTTGACCTTTACGTGGGTATGCAAGCTGGGCTATATGACACGGACTAGACCAAAAACCAACCAAAAGTCACGGTTTTTGAAACGTGTGACACGGGGTGTGCGTTGGTCGGCAATTGCCTTGCCGTGGGGAGGTTGGGATGATTCCGTGCGCGCCGGGAGCATCGTAAGAAATGTCCAGTGGCTAACTGGAACCACCCTCGGGTTTGAAGGACGTGCGTGCAAAAGTGTACGGGATATATCGGGTGCGCGTAGTGTGCGGTCTCTAAAAATGTTCCTTTTGAGTTAAAACGAGATTTTCATAAATGTGTTTTAAAGGAATGATTTTCGGGACGGGGAAAATGCAACACATAAGCACGTAAATTTTAAGGAAGCCGATCGATCATGGAGTGAGTAGCCCCAAGGCCGCTAGGACTTTGCCCAGATTAACCATGATTTTCTGGTGGAATTGCCGGAGGTCGCCGGTCGAGAATCGATGAGGATTGAGCCGCACGGCTGCATGGATCAATTTTCCGGGTTCCACTCCTTTGCTATTTTTCGGGTTGTTTCCCGTTCAAAGTATGCACGAGATTCCAAGATGCAAATGATGCAATGCATGGTAAAGAAAGCAAGCACGATTAATGAAATCGGCGATGGGAGTCTAACCCGCTCGAAAGGGAAAAGCTTTCTTTTATTTTTTTTTCAAAATTATATATATTTTTTTGAAAAGGGGATCTTTGAGTACGTGGGATTGTTAAACCACCTTGTTATCCCAAGCCCGGGTTAGGGAAGCGATACTGAGGGAAGGGTAAGTGGGGTCCACCTATATGCAAGTATCGACTTTTGTTTTGAAAATAAAGCTTTTCTCCTTTGGGTTTCCCAGTAGTCGCCAAGCTGTGAATGTGTGCCCCAAATTTTTGTTTATTGGAATTCACGCGAGTTTGAAGACATCCGAGTTATTTGAAAAACGGAGTCGCCACGCCATTTTGATTACCTCAAAACTTTGAAAAAAAGGTTTTATGGGTTCGGAGGTTAAGTTACCCCTTGGGAAGAACGTTTGGCGTTCACTCAAAGTGCCTTGCCGGAGCAAGTCTCCCGAGATTTCATTAATCGTGATTGCTTGCGTGCTTTCTTTGTGTGCATGTGTTTGAGAGAAAAAAGGGGGAATGTCCCAAGTTATCTTCCGGACGTACAAACCATTTGTTGGTTGTCGCTCGGGATTTCTTGGAATTTATGTATTTGGGATTATGATCCCGTCCTCATCTTATGACTTGTGATCATCGCATTTTAACCTCGGGACCCTCGGGACTTGCGTGATCGAGAGAATGACTCTCTTTTGGTCAAAGATGAGGTTCTTTAGGAAGGAATGTCCTTAGCCCATCGATCCTACGCTTTAAGACGGTCGAGCTCGTATAGAGGCTTCATACTCATTCTTAAGCGATAATCGGAGATATAGGGTTCAAGGTTATCCTTTTCCTAAAGAAATCATGAACCTTTAATGGAAGGAACGATGCAAAGATGAGAACTTTTACACCGGTCCGTTCCAAGGTTGGGGAAAAGGGGAAATGCATGATGAAAAATGACTCTTTAATGAAAAGATGACATTTTGGTTTTAGCAAAGGATGCTTTTTGATTTAAAGAAAGGATCTTTATTGCAAATGATGCGTAAAGATAGGATTTTTATGCAAATGATGCATTAAAAAGGGTTTTGATGCAAATGATGCATTTTTATTGGAAAAGATTTGATCTTTATATGCAAATGATGCATAAAGATAACATTTTTATTGGAAAATAGGGGTTTTATGTACAAAGGATGCACCTTTATGAAAAAGACTACATTTTTATGACAAATGAGGTCTTAATGCATGCAAAGGGAAGGGGTGATAAAGAAATGATCTTTATGAATCAATGCCAAGTCCCAAGCAAGATATATGAATGCAATGAGCAAGTATATCAATTAAAATGCAAGGTTAGGGCGTGCGAGGTTACCAATCATTTCCTTCGCTTCTTCGGACGGAGCTAGGAGGAGAGGTTCGTCTTGGGTCTTCAAGGAGGAGGGAGATGGCTTCTTGAGCTTCTTCTTCGCCTTCTTGAGCTTTCAAGGGTGTTCTTCACGTCTTGATTATACTGCTATGGAGTGTGTGTGTTTTTGTTGTTGTTGATTGTTGTTGTTGTGGAAATGGGTAGAGGAGGGCTCTATTTATAGGCAGTCTGGATAAGGCTAATGAAGCCGTGCGGCTGCAGGCCTTTTGCAAATGAGGCCGTGCGGTCTTATCCATTATGACTCAGCATTCTAGAACCATGCAAGGTGGCATTATTCTAGAACCTTCTCCCTAATTAAGAAAAACGTGTTTTCTTAATTAGGAAGGCTTCCTTCAGCCCTAATTTTAATTTGGGACTGCTCCAGGACCTTTCCGGAACACTAGGAAGGTCCGGGGAATTACCGGGAAACTTACCGAAATTGCCGGGAAATTTAACCGGAAGGCATGAGCCAGATTTGGGTACTTACACCGTTGCAATCAAGACAAGAAATCAACACACCCACAAGCACAATAATGGAAGAATCACACACACAAGAACACAAGAGTTGTTTACCCGGTTCATTCAACACATGAACTACGTCCGGGGGCAATTGCCAAGCCAATATGTTATTAGACATCTTCTAATATGCTGCTACAATGAGTTCTAGGTCGTAACTATGCTTATATAGTAATACAAGGAAACCCTAAATCAAATTAAGAAGAGTTCTAATCAAAATAGGAAACAAAATCTGCTGCAGAAAAAATCCTCCCGACACGTGGGCGGTCGCCCACCACACCATGGGCGGTCGCCCATGAAGAATTTCACCCCAGCCATAACATTCTGTACATGTGGGCGGTCGCCCACCACCACCATGGGCGGTCGCCCAGCACAACAGTCCCACCTCCGACGATTTTCCTCCTTGATCTCACCAACTCCTCCGACTTAGACTCCTTTCCCTAATAGTTTAGGACTCCAATCCCAACAATCTCCCACCGGAGACTAAACTAACAAGCATAGAACACCCATCAACTCCCACCTCGGAGTAATGACCTTCGAACACATTTCCCCCATATTGGCTTGACACTACCGAACCTCCCCTCAAGTACTAAGGCGAGTTGAAACCAAGCGACGTTTCAACCTCTCCGTGTTAGATGGTTCTTGCCTCCCCAAATCAGCTTCTACCTTGATTTCTCCCCGCAAGTCTAACTTCGCCTTCTCCCTCCAGACCCACCTTTCTCGCAATGCTTCCCCTTGAAACTTGGACACACCTTGTTTCTTGCATCGTCTTCTTTTGGTCTGATTACGCTCTCTGTTAGGGCACTTGGACATCCACACCGCGTTGATCAACTTTGTGTCCCCCCTAACATACCGTTTCTTGATGTCTCTCCTTTCTACACCAATAGGCCGGTTCTTTAGCCTCTTGCTCCCACCGGAACGAATGTCGACATTGTAGGTAGAGTACAACATCTTCCCCTTAACCCCATGAGCTATCACCTTATCCCCTTTTGTGACTTCCCAAGACCCACCAATGAAGGTCACACCATACCCTTCACTGTCAAGTTGTCCCACAGAAATCACTCTTCTCCTCAAATCCGGAACATGCTTCACATCGTGTAGTTGTAAAACAGCCCCGTTAGGTGTCTTCATCAGCACATCCCCCTTACCTTTAACCTTCAATGGTTGATCCTCACCAAGATAGACAACCCCAAAGTCTCCAATTTTATACCGCTTCATTGATTCTGCATCCCCACTAGCATGACAAGAAGCTCCAGAATCCAACACCCAATCTTCACCCGACTGCTCCTCTCCTAGGATTAATACATCTCCACCATCATCCACCACGTATGCACCACCATCTTTACCCGAACAGTCATAACTGATATGACCCAATTCGCCACAATTATAGCACTTGACCTTTTTCCCCTTTTTCGGTCTTCCCCTGTTTCTCTCCACCCTAAGTGCAGCCCCATCTACGGAAGATTCTCCCCTTTTCTCTTTCCTTCGCAACTCCCCTTGAAGGATGAGAACTCTAACCTCCGTATACACCAATGCTATTTTCGACGTACTAATCGTTGTGACAGTGAACTCCCAACTATCAGGCAGTGATTTTAGTAGAAAACAAGCTAGCACTTCATCGGAAAAAGTAATATCAACACTTTTCAATTGGTCCACCATACCTTTGAAACTGCCGATATGACTTGCCGCTGTCTGCCCCTCTGACATCTTCGTATTCGCAAACCTCTTTATCAAATGCACCTTATTGATATTAGACGGCTTCTCATACATGTCTGACAGCGTTTGTAGCAACTCCATCATTGTCTTGGCCTCCATAGCGTTCCGTGCAACGTCGTCGGTTAGATCGCTCCTCACCGTTCCTAATGCCTTCCGATCGAACGTCTCCCAATCCCCTTGTGACATGTCTTCGGGCTTCTCCTTCAAGGGTTTATGAAGATCCTTACAATAAAGGTAATCTTCAATCCTTGTCCTCCAGAACGTGAAATTCACACCGTTGAATTTCTCGATTGAGTTCTTCATCTGATTGCTTCACCAAGTTCCCAAGAACGCGATTCAAAATTAATCAACTAATGAAAAACTTTGAATCCTCCGAACCAATGCTCTGATACCAGTTGTTGTGAATTTGGTGGTACCCCGTTGCAATCAAGACAAGAAATCAACACACCCACAAGCACAATAATGGAAGAATCACACACACAAGAACACAAGAGTTGTTTACCCGGTTCATTCAACACATGAACTACGTCCGGGGGCAATTGCCAAGCCAATATGTTATTAGACACCTTCTAATATGCTGCTACAATGAGTTCTAGGTCGTAACTATGCTTATATAGTAATACAAGGAAACCCTAAATCAAATTAAGAAGAGTTCTAATCAAAATAGGAAACAAAATCTGCTGCAGAAAAAATCCTCCCGACACGTGGGCGGTCGCCCACCAAACCATGGGCGGTCGCCCATGAAGAATTTCACCCCAGCCATAACATTCTGTACATGTGGGCGGTCGCCCACCACCACCATGGGCGGTCGCCCAGCACAACAGTCCCACCTCCGACGATTTTCCTCCTTGATCTCACCAACTCCTCCGACTTAGACTCCTTTCCCTCATAGTTTAGGACTCCAATCCCAACAAAAGTTACAATTTTAACCCACCAACTTTGAGCTATCATATCTTTCTCATTCAATCTCAAATTGGACATCTAAATATACCATTTCAATGTTCGAATGGAGAGGAATATGAACCCACAATAATATTTGTCAAATGACAAACGATTCATGTAAGAAAAATACACAATTTCCTTCAAACACAACATATTTTTCCAACAATCCCAAACATGAAGGAAATTGATAACGAGTTTGGTGATAGAGTCTGGCAGACAAAAACTTGCATACGATAGGTGTGTGAATGTCCATTAAACCTTCGCTCGTACAAGCATATTTACTATAATCGCATGTCGATAGACGCTATGTCCTTAAATCGTTATGCTTTTTGTGTAGCCGATCATATGCTTGACACAAGTATCGTTCTAACATAGTTCAATTCTCATATCTATGTTCATTCATGACCCTGAACATTTTGCCTAGTTCTGTGAGAGGGTCTAAGAATTGAGCCTCACACAATTCTCCTCGAAGCGACCCCACTTCTCTCTCACATATGTGATTTCTTAAAGGTAACCCGTATTACCCCGCTCAAATTTTTGAGGCGTAAGAATCATTAAAAGTCATAGACTTATACTTGTCCTTTCGGGATGTCACTAATAGGAATGGACTTGGGATTAATTCCCCCGCAGTGACGCGTCTTTTAACAGTTAGGTGGTCCCATTGAATCTAGTTCTTGGGATCTCCTGTCATCTAGATTGGGTTTTCCGTTGTGTTTAACTTCTAAGATATTTAAGTCCCATTCCCCTCTGAATTTACAACTAACTCTCGATTTAACTCTTTGGTTAACAGATCCGTTTATCATTTGACCTCACATAGTCAAATTAGTTGAGTGTAGTTGTCTAAAGGTATTTTGTATTAGGCATATATGTCTAGACTACCATTACACACATTGCTATATGTCTTTTTAATCATAATTTGACTTTAGCAATATACCATCTTCCTAACACAAGCTTTATCCATTTAGTAATTGTTAACTCAAATTCATTTAAATCCCAGCTATTCCATATTTATCATTTCAAAATTTCTAGAATATCCACCTAATGAATTGTTTAACAATAAGTTCATTAATTTTCCTTGAATTTGAATCAACGGATCAAATTGACTAGAATTTTTCTTAGTTAACATATCATTTTTGAATTTAATTAACAAATTGAATTAGTCACTCTTGTTTAAAACCACACAATCAAACCTTTGATTTCGTTATCTTTATACTTGTCTCAAGTCATACAATGACTTTACAAACTAGTACATTTTCCTCTAAGTTCCATTTTTTGAACCGTTTTAACACTTTGCTCTGTTTCATTCAAAGTATCATTTATTCAATTACATGAATTTTACATCAATACTTGATTTCCATTGATTTTATTTTCTTTTGATTTTTATATATATTCAAACTTATTGAATCATATATAACAAAATAATATACACAATTGTTATAAACATAACTTTTGAAACATAATCCACCATTTAGTAAACAAATTCAATTTCTTTGATAATTGTACTTGATACTTTGCGAAACACCCCACATTTACAAGTGTACGTAGGCCTACGTTTTCATATTTCATATGGATATGTCATTGTTTTCTTGTGGAAATCTTTCCAAAAGGTAATTATTTTCCAAAGTATACTCACCCCCACATTTTCAGGGTACTTTTAAAATTAGCAATAATACCAATTTTAATTATTAACACCATTTGATCATGGTGTACATTGTTGAAACTTTGTTTCATTGATCATGTACAACAAACCCCTCGAGTTGTTATATATAAATATTCTCTTCTCAGTCTTTAGAAAGGTTATTTACATCCATTTGATATATTTCAATTGTTATGCAACAATTGCAAATACAAATCTTTATTATCGTGATAAGAGAATAAGTATAATAATAATCAAGGTCTTCATTTTTCTTCTAATCCTCAATTACAAGTCTAGCCTTATACTCAATGATTGTTTCATCCGTCTTTATTTCCTTTTTGAAAATTCACTTATATGCTAGTGATTTACTACACTGAGGTAAATCCATTAGTTTTCAAGTGTCATTTTCCAAGATGGAATCAATCTTACTTTTAATGGCCTCTTTCCACAAATATCCTTCTAAAGAGCTCAATGTATTTATAACTTTATGATTCACTTTCTAGCATTCAAGTTAGAAAATCTGGTACATAAAATTTTCTTATCCTATCTTATTTTCTATGTTGAGGTCATGCTTCTTTTTCATCATTTACTCATGATAAATTTCTTATTTTCTATTGAATCATGAATTCGTTTAAATGAGTTTGCCTCATTTTTTAATTTATACGAAAACATATTTTTTTTTTAAAGAAGCGATTAATGATTCCATTATAGTATTCTTGTATATACATTGAATCTTGTATTTATAAATAAGAATTTTATAATCACAACTATTGTAAGCGTACTCAACACATATGCAATCAATAGTATTTTACACAAACTACACTTAGTTGTGTTTTATCACTACCTCTTTATTAAGTTGATTTCCAACTTTTCCTTTAAAAAGATAAGATTCAATATTTTGCTTTTTAGCAAGCAGCGATAAAGGTAAAAACTTACGTAAAATCTGGGGAGAAACGTGTTTCTCCATAATTTATGGAGAAACGGGCCCGACTTGTCGCGCGACAATGCACGACTCTTTTTTCTGGATATCCGTCCCAAGGCTTCTGGATATCCAGAACCTTATGAAAGTGATATCCAGAATCAGAAATTTGGCCTTGGCCTTGGCCTTTGCCCCAAATCTATCTTTCTGGATATCCGTTCCAAAGCTTCTGGATATCAATATTCAATGTTCTGGATATCCAGAACCTTATAAAAGTGATATCCAGAATCAGAAATTTGGCCTTGGCCTTGGCCTTTGCCCAAAATCTTTTTTTCTGGATATCCGTTCCAAAGCTTCTGGATATCAATATTCAATGTTCTGGATATCCAGAACCTTATGAAAGTGATATCCAGAATCATAAATTTGGTCTTGGCCTTGGATTTTTTTTTCTGGATATCCATCCCAAATATTCTGGATATCCAGAACACGTTTCTCCATAAGTTATGGAGAAACGCGTTTCTCCAGAGATCGACTCAAAAACTTACATTTTACCATCATAAATGTGAATAATATTCACATCTCAATATTGATCACTATCAATATTCACATCTCAAGCATCAATATGCCTTCATTATAACTTAAAGCACATATTTGATAAGTTTTCGTTGTATATATTTTGATCATATAACGAGATTCAATCTTATTATTGATCACTTGAACACTCTTCCCTTTCATTCATTCAAACGTCATAAATAAAATTCTTGATAACATCACATTTGTCTCTCAAGACAAAAGCAGGGACGGCCCAAGGGGGGGGGTCAGTGAGGGCAACCGCCCGGGGCCCTTAGTGGTAAGGGGCCCATTCTTAAATAGGGTATAGTGTATATGGTATGTATATGTTTTTTTATAACTGTAATAAATATTTATTTGTTTGCTAATTACACATAATTTGGAAAAATAATTGTCTGTAAGTCTGTTAGTATTCTGCGTAGGTCTCTTAATTTTTTCCCTTGTATTTTGCACACAAAGTTCCTAAATCTATCATAATTAATTAAGCCCTTCAATCTATATCAGATCTCCTCCTCCTACCGTCTCTTAATTTCTTCCTTGGAATGCTCTTTTCGACCGGCCCTGCTCCTAGTCCTGGATCGCTCTTTTCGGCCGTGAACGGTGAATCATTTCGGCTTTCTTTCGGCACTTCCCTCTTTCGCCGAAGGGTTAAATTAACTGGTAATCTAAAAACAAGAAAGATTAGGGTTTGCCTTTTTGTTTCTTTACTCTGGATTTTGCTTATTTAGGGATTTTTTTTCCTCGTATTTTTTGTCTAATTGTTTATTTATCATGTTCTGATGCAGGATCATGAATTAAGTTTGATTGTTCTACTTACTACCCAATTTCATCATCTGTCACAAGACTTCATCTTACAAGAATTCAGGTGTTGATGTTCTTTTTGTATTACAATCGTGTTTAATTTTATTTGATAATGTTTCCAAAAAAACAGTCATCTGGTTGTGGGAAAAGAAAAAAAAAAAAAGAAAAGTTGTTAAGCAATTTAATGCTTCACAAAAGGGGGCTATTGATAAATTTATTTTTAAAAGAGACTCGGGTCATAAAAATTCTAATGGATTGGGTATTAGTAACATTGAACAACCTAAAATTTTAGATGAAGAAAATAATTCTGATGAATTGGGTGTGGGTAATGATCTTGAGCAACATAATGAAAACTTAGGTGAAGACAATCATATTCATGAAGAAAATAATTCTGATGAATTTAGTGTGGGTAATGATCTTGTTCTTTTAATGATCTTGTTGTTTTGGATATAAACCTAGTAATTTTACTTCTGTTTTATCTAGGTAAAAATATATAGCATTTGAGTATCGTAAAAATATATAGCATTTGGGTATCGTTAAAATGTCCTATTAATTAGGGGTCTCTTCATCTGATTTCGCCCGGGGCCCACAAAAGTCTAGGAACGGCCCTTGACAAAAGGTATATGCTTGACTATTTCAAACAAGTTTGGCTTTTTAAACACGTTTGACTTTTCAAACGATTTTAACGTTTCACACAAGTTTGATATTTCAAACAAGTTTGACCAACTTTGTTTTTGTATTAAGAATTTTGGCATGCTTCATTACAGTTGCTTTCGCCACAAGAAATGTTAGACAACTTTTTCTCCAAAGTTCTATTCTTTTTTCCAACACAAAGACGAATAGCACACACCTCAAAATTCATTTCTATTCATTTATGTTTGAGGTGATTTTAAAATATATTCAAGTGGAAAGCAATTTCTCAATTATTGTCATCACTTGAGAATTTTACTCAACACCATCCATTCGACATGGTTTTCATGGAAGACTATTTTCACTTCTTACATTTGATTTTTTTTTTTCGATTTATAAAGTCCACTATTTTAAAATCAAGAAAGTGCCTTACAATGATTTTCATTTCACCCACATTTTCGATTTTATATTTATATTCCAACGACTCCCATAAATCTTTTGCCATTTTCTTGGTACCATATACGTTTTATAATGAATCCGACAATTCATTAAGTATATAGTTCCGATAAAAAAATTCGTGTGCTTCAACCGCACTCACGGCTTGAACATACATCTCATTTTCACCCAACTTTGTAGAATCTTCCACAAGAAACCTTTATAAGTTCAAGGTGGTCAATTAGAACATCTTTTGTTGTCATCATTTAAAGTCGAGGCCAACAAAATTTTCTAACTTCTCACTACGGTGATACGATATACTTGAAACAACCACATTCCATTAGAGAATTGTCTCCACACAATTTATTTCTTATAATCACCCATATTTATAAACCTCTAAATTCCTTAATGAATTATAATTGGAGATTAATTATTTCAAAACTTCAAATGTCTTATATTGGAGTACCTATAAATTAGAGAAAGTCACATTCTCATTTAAATAATACACAATTTCTTTTAGAAGTTCTCCTTCTAAATATTTTGTGTCAATTGTCATCATCAACTGTTGGAAATGGGTAACAAAAGTTAAGTTTGACTTGTCGTTGACCTAACTTTCTAACGGAAGTTCGTTAACTTCCAACGGAGTTCGTTATTTGTTAACGAAGTAAGTTACAAAATGTATTCTACATTTAGGGTAGATAATGAAACTCATTTATTGTCTCAAAACCATTTCCGGGTGAATGAGAAATTAATGACAAAGATTTGTAACTTAACGAGAGTTGTTTAAAGGGTTTTTTGATATGCTCGGTCGAGCAGAGTCCTTGACTCGGCCGAGCAGAGCATAGCAAATTGGCCAAGTCTCTGGACAATCTTGCTCGGCCGAGCAGTATGATTGACACAGCCGAGCGAGTCTCTTGACACGGCCATGTAGCTTGGCGCTCGGCCGAGCGAGTCCCTTGACTCGGCCGAGCAGTTCCTAAACAGGTGCCAATTCAAAAGAAAACTTGTGCCTTTTCAAGGGAAAAGACACAAACCCCTTAACTCTCCTTATATACTTCCCCTCCGAATTTCAATTCATACACACAGTCATTTGAGCCTCTCTACCTACATTTGAGATAGATTAACCAAGTATAATCATTTCATCTTGTTGCATTAAATTCCTTCAAGTCCAAAGTTCCAAACTTTCCATTGTTCGTTAGAATTGTTAATTTGGTGTGCTCCTATTAACAATTAGAAGTCGTTTCATCTCACGAGAAGTTTGTCATCAACCGTAAGCACCTGTGCGGGACAAATACTTCTTACGGAAATTGTGATAAACACAAGACTCGACTATTTGTGGTTTGCTTTTCAATTTCCGTCATAATTTCCGTTATCTTTCTCATCCTTCTTTGTTATTTCCTTAAGAAGTCTAACATAAAATCCCAACAATCGTAAGAAGTATTTGACGTTTCTTAAGGCATTCCTACAATGGCAAGTGAGAAAGACACCTCCGAATCATCCGGGCTTACTCCCCCTCAAGGCGATGCAAAGCTCAAGAATATTGCACCTCATTTTTCTCACTCTGTTCATGGTGAGAAACCCCCAAAGTTTACCGGGGTGGATTTCAAAAGATGGCAACAGAAAATGCTATTCTATTTGACCACTCTAAGTTTGCATCGGTTCTTGAAAGAAGATCCGATTGTTGCAAATGGGGATCCCGACCCTCAAAGGCTTTTGACAAAAGAGGCTTGGGACCACGGTAATTTTCTATGTAAAAATTACATTTTGAATGGACTTGACGATGCACTCTATAATGTGTATAGTACCGTCGAGTTAGCCAAGGCATTGTGGAATACCTTGGAAAGGAAGTACAAGATTGAAGATGCCGGGTCAAAGAAATTTGTCGTCGGCAAATATTTTGACTTCAAAATGGTGGACTCCAAGTTGGTAACAACTCAAGTTGATGAGTTCCAACTTATTCTGCATGGACTTGATGCCGAAGGAATGATCATGAACGACCCTTTTAAAGTGGCATCAATCATAGAGAAGTTGCCGCCTTCATGGAAGGACTTCAAAAATTATCTCAAGCATAAGCGCAAAGAGATGACTTTGGAGGACTTGGTTGTTCGTCTTCAAATTGAAGAAAATAATCGAGACAATGAAGCCAAGGCTACCAAAGGCAAGATGGAGGCAAAGGTCAATCTCGCCGAGGCAAGCACTAGCGGCACCAAACGGAAGCATTCCGGGAATGCTAAGAGAGGGAAGAACAAAGGCTCCACAACCAAGAAGTTCAAAGGAGCATGCTATAATTGTGGCAAGCCGGGCTATATAGCAAAGGATTGTCGCCACCCAAAGAAGGAGGCGAACAATGTAGATGACATGGATCTTGATTTTGCTGCGGTGATCTTCGAGGCAAACGTGGCAAACTTGGATGACAATTCAAAGGAATGGTGGATAGATATCGGGGCTACCCGCCATATTTGTGCTAATAAGGAGAGTTTCTCTTCTTATACTCCCATTTTCGGAAGGAAATTGTACATGGGAAATTCAGCGACTTTCGATGTTCAAGGCATTGGAAATGTTGTATTGAAGATGACCTCGGGGAAAGAAGTGACCTTGCTTGATGTGCTGCATGTTCCGAACATCCGCAAGAATCTAGTTTCCGGTGCTTTGTTGAGTAAAGCCGGTTTTAGATTAGTTTTTGAATCCGACAAGTTTGTATTAACCAAGAATGGTTTATTCCTTGGAAAGGGTTACCTCAAGAAGGGACTTTTCAAGATGAATGTAATGAATGTTATCCGCCAAGGTGCGAAGAATAAAAATGTTGTTTCTTATGTTTACTTGTCGGAAAGTCCTAGTTTATGGCATGATAGATTAGGTCATGTAAAATTTGACACTATTAAGAAATTAGTTAAACAAGATTTAATCCAAATGACTAAATCTGATTCAACTAATAAGTGCGAAGTTTGCGTTGAGGCAAAAATGATGAAGTCGCCATTTAATGCCATACAAAGAAACACAACTCCTCTCGAGTTAATTCACACCGACATATGTGATTTAAAACTTGTGCAAACTCGAGGAGGTAAAAAGTACTTCATTACATTCATAGACGATTGCACTAAGTATTGTTATGTTTATCTCTTAAGAAGTAAAGATGAAGCCTTAGGGGCTTTCGAGACTTATAAGAAAGAAGTTGAGAATCAACTTAACTTAAAGATTAAGAAAATTAGAAGTGATAGAGGAGGAGAATATGAAGCTCCGTTTGAAGGACTATGTTGGGAATCCGGCATAATTCATCAAACGATGGCTCTATATACCCCTCAGTCTAACGGAGTTGCTGAACGCAAAAATCGGACTCTCAAATAAATGATGAACGCTTTTTTGATAAGTTCAGGCTTACCCGATAACTTGTGGGGGGAAGCTATACTCACTTCTAACTATATTCTTAATAAGATACCCAAGAAAGGTATTGAAAAAACACCCTATGAGTTATGGCATAATCGTAGGCCGTGTTATAAATACCTTAAAGTGTGGGGGTGTCTAGCTAAGGTTGAAGTACCTAAGCCAAAGCAAGTAAAGATCGGTCCCAAGACGGTTGACTGCATCTTTATTGGATATGCCAATAACAGTAGTGCCTATCGATTCATAGTGCACAAGTCAGAAATTCCTGATATGAATGCAGGAATGACAATAGAATTAAGGAATGCAGTATTCTTTGAAAATATCTTTCCTGCCAAGGATAGGAAAGAAGGTAATTTTCAAAAGAGAACATATGAATCTACAAACGGTCCATCTCAAGTAGAAGATGAAGGACCTAGACGTAGTAAAAGGGCAAGAGTGGAAAAGTCTTTTGGTCCTGATTTTCTATCATTTATGTTGGAAAACGAACCAGCTACTGTTAAAGAAGCGTTATCTGGACCGGACAGTACGTTCTGGAAAGAGGCTATTAACAGTGAGATAGAATCCATAATGCTGAATAATACTTGGAAGTTGGTTGATCTTCCTCCAGGATGCAAACCGTTAGGTTGCAAATGGATCCTTAAAAGGAAGTATAAAGCATATGGATCTATTGATAAGTATAAAGCCAGGCTAGTTGCCAAAGGGTTTAGACAAAAGGAGGGATATGACTTCTTCGATACATATTCTCCTGTCACAAGGATCACATCTATACGTGTTCTTATAGCTATTGCAGCCGTGCATAATCTTGAGATACACCAGATGGATGTGAAGACAGCTTTCTTGAATGGAAAGTTAGAGGAAGAGATTTACATGGAACAACCCGAAGGGTTTGTTGTTCCAGGTAAAGAGCAAAAGGTGTGTAAACTTGTAAAGTCGTTGTACGGACTAAAACAAGCACCCAAGCAATGGCATGAAAATTTTGACCGAACTATGTTATCAAATGGATTCAAGATTAATGAATGTGACAAATGTGTCTACATTAAAGGAACATCTGAATCATTTGTAATAGTCTGTCTTTACGTGGATGACATGTTGATAATGGGAAGTAATCATGAATTGATCATGAATACCAAAGGCTTGTTAAGGAAGCACTTTGACATGAAAGATATGGGATTAGCCGATGTCATATTAGGAATAAAGATTTCTAGAACATCAGAAGGAATAGTCCTGTCACAATCCCATTATCTGGAAAATGTACTTCGAAAATTCAATGTCATTAACAGCCCTCCGGCTAAGACACCGATAGACTTAACTCTACACTTAGCAAAGAACGGAGGGGAACCAGTTTCTCAGTTGGAGTATGCAAGAATAATCGGCAGTCTGATGTACTTAACGAATTGTACATGTTCAGACATTGCATATTCAGTGAGCAAACTAAGCAGGTTCACGAGTAATCCCAAGATGCATCATTGGAAAGCACTAATGAGAGTATTGAGATATTTAAAGTATACTATGAATCATGGGATACTTTATAAGAGATATCCAGCAGTATTAGAAGGATACTGTGATGCAAACTGGATATCGGACACAAAAGACTCAAAATCCATGAGTGGATAAGTTTTCACAATAGGTGGAGGAGCAGTGTCATGGAAATCCTCCAAACAAACATGTATAGCCAGATCCACGATGGAATCTGAGTTTATAGCTTTAGATAAAGCTGGAGAAGAAGCAGAATGGCTTAAGAACTTCCTGGAGGATATTCCTTGTTGGAGTAAACCGCGCCTTTGTTATGATACATTGTGATAGTCAATCAGCAATAGAATGGGCACAGAGCAGTATGTACAATGGTAAGTCTAGACATATCCGTCGTAGACATAATACCATTAGACAGTTGATCAAGAATGGGATTATCATAATTGACTATGTGAAGTCAAATGATAACATAGCGGATCCGTTTACGAAAGGTATAAATAGAGATCAACTGTATAAAGCCTAAGGGAATGGGCTTAAAACCCACAATAAAAGAACTCATAGTGGACACTCAACCTTGAGAATTGGAGATCCCATGCCCTTGGTTCAATGAGACAACCAAGCTATAAGTTCTAGTAGAATCACTTGGAAGCAACAACTCAGTTGAATGACCTGGAGATGTTGAATACTCATTCCCAGAACATCCATGTATAAGCACCTGCAGCAGTGGTGAGGATAAGTTGAGAAAACTTTTAATGATTCATATACCTACGGGTGGAGTAGTGCAGGATACTCCTTATAGAATGAATCACCTATATAAGTGAGAAGTAACTTGGCCGCTTCTAATATGAACACTTATGAATGAGATACGGTCCAGGGCCGAAATGGACAAAATGTGAGAACAATAACTGTTAGAGCTATTATTATGTGAGTATTGTTGTCTTGGTATACATTATACAGTCACTGGTTCAAAGTGACTCACTACCAAATGGCTAGTATATCCGATAATATTTCACTAGGGGAGATTCAAAGCCATAAGCTATCTATCCCGATGTAATAATGGTTCGCCGGAACTTTTGGACGAAATTGCATACATGCATTAATTGTCATTCATGTGGGGGATTGTTGGAAATGGGTAACGAAAGTTAAGTTTGACTTGTCGTTGACCTAACTTTCTAACGGAAGTTCGTTAACATCCAACGAAGTTCGTTATTTGTTAACGAAGTAAGTTACAAAATGTATTCTACATTTAGGGTAGATAATGAAACTCATTTATTGTCTCAGAACCATTTCCGGGTGAATGAGAAATTAATGACAAAGATTTGTAACTTAACGAGAGTTATTTAAAGGGTTTTTTGATATGCTCGGCCGAGCAGAGTCCTTGACTCGGCCGAGCAGAGCATAGCAAATTGGCCAAGTCTCTGGACAATCTTGCTCGGCCGAGGCATATGCCTTGCTCGGCCGAGCAGTATGATTGACACGGTCGAGCGAGTCTCTTGACACGGCCATGCAGCTTGGCACTCGGCCGAGCGTTTCCCTTGACTCGGCCGAGCAGTTCCTGAACAGGTGCCAATTCAAAAGAAAAGTTGTGCCTTTTCAAGGGAAAAGACACAAACCCCTTAACTCTCCTTACATACTTCCCCTCCGAATTTCAATTCATACACACAGTCATTTGAGCCTCTCAACCTACGTTTGAGATAGATTAACCAAGCATATTCATTTCATCTTGTTGCATTAAATTCCTCAAGTCCAAAGTTCCAAACTTTCCATTGTTCGTTAGAATTGTTAATTTGGTGTGCTCCTATTAACAATTAGAAGTCGTTTCATCTCACGAGAAGTTTGTCATCAACCGTAAGCACCTGTGCGGGACAAATACTTCTTACGTAAATTGTGTTAAACACAAGACTCGACTATTTGTGGTTTGCTTTTCAATTTCCGTCATAATTTCCGTTATCTTTCTCATCCTTCTTTGTTATTTCCTTAAGAAGCCTAACATAAAATCCCAACATCAACTACAATAGAATTTAACAACTTCCTTCAATAAATCCTATTGTTTTTATCTTTATGACATTAGTCACATATTTCTCCAATAGGTTTTAACAACTTCTTCCAAAAAGTCATATAAGAAGTTCTATTGTTTTTATCATTGTAACTTTGTCACTATTGACAATAATAGGTTTTAACAACTCCTTTCAATAAGCCCTATCATTTTGTCAAAACATAATTTATAAAATACAATTTTAAAAACTATATTTTTTAACATTCATCGTTTCAACTTAGTTCCAACGAACTATTTAATTTTTCTCATTATAATTGTCATGAACCATAAAAGATATATCATCCATTGTATAAACAATAGAAGTGGCGTGGCCACAACTATTTTACACAATCGTCGCAACATCCTTAATGTTCTTCCGATAGTTCATTATATGTTCAAAAAAAATATTTTTTTTCTTTCATAGACTGTTTTGTTCCGAAATTTTTATCTTCATCTCCACATAAAATATTTCGATATCTGTGATGTACCCGATTTTTATTTTTGAAAAATCAACGGATTCGCCACGCCGTTTTTTGTTTAAGGGCCAAAACTTTGAAAAAAATGCCCGAAAATGAGAGAAATGAGTTCGGAGGTCACGTTACACTCCGGGAAGAACGATTAGCACGTTCACCCGGAATGCCTCGTAAGACGAGTCTTCCAAAACTTGAAACCATTGGTGTGTGTGTGTATGTGTGTTTTTAAAAGGGACTTTTCTGAAAATAAACAATTTGACCGGACTGGACTGGAATTAATCAAAACAGTGTGCTTCTGTGAGTAAAAAAGGCTGGAAACAAAAATGTCTGCCATGGAACATTCATGTCCGCGCGGATCAGGGCGAGCCTCAATCCTGTCCGCGCGGATAAGGCAGTAGGTTTCATTTTTGGCAGCTTTTCAGTCTGATTCTGTAATTTCCATAATGTCAACTGGAGTTACAGAATCAGAACTGGAGTTTGCAACAGAAAATGTTAAGTAAAAATATTTTTGGATTTTGTATCCATGCTTGTCCCCACTTTTCTTAGGCTTTGATTAGTGATCACTATACATGATTAGTGGTGACCTACTATATCAAGCCAACATTAGGGTACATTAGGACTTCAAAGCACTTTATTTGCTTGGGATGGGGAGATTTAACATAAAATAAATTTGATAAAACAAGAAGTAGGTCAAGATGTATCAACTTTTAGAGGAAGGTCTTCTAAGGTGGTCATTAAGATGACCATCCTTGAGATCTATACTCAAGTGTATCTTATACATCTTGTGTGACCTAATTTGTGAGTCTTAAGGATGTTCATCCATGGAAATGATTCCAAGGTGAACATCTTAGACATAAGAAAAAGTATTTACAAGGAAGTAAACGATTTAGACCATTTGAAATGGTCATCCATGGAAATTGGTTCCAAGATGACAACATTTTAGGTCAAGTAGGCAAATAAGAATTAATAACATAAAAGGAGATGAAAATAAAGATGTGGACCATTTAGTGTGATCATCCATGGAGATTTTACTCCAAGGTGAACACTCTTATGTCAAGTAAAGCAAATTTATGTAAAAACAAGGGACATTAGGGAGTAACATAAGAAAAGATGTAGACCTTCATGGAAGATCATCCATGGAGGTGAACTCCATGGAGATCTTCCTAGATCCAAGGACTAGAGGGAGGGGGGTATCAACAATAAATAAATAGATAGTGAAGATTTAACAAGTAGATAAACAAAATCTAAAGAAATATAGCAAGATAACAAAATTTAAGGAAGATGATGCTTGAACAAAGATAAATTTAGTGAAAAGAAGGAGGGTTTTACCAATGGTGACACCCTATCTTCTTGGATTAAAGTTTGACTTGAGGAGTATCAAGATTTAGTGTTTGGATTTGTGTTTAGGGCTTGTGTTTGGATGAGTGTTTGAAGGCTGTTTTCTGGAGATATTTCGGAAGAGTAACAGTGTGTAAGTTGTTGATTCCTTAAACTGAGAGAGAAGGGTTGAATTTATAAGCTGGATTAGGTTTCAAAGATGTCCGCGAGGAAGAGACTGAGTCTCATTCTTGTCCGCGCGGATTGGAATGTAGGCGTGCCTGATTTTGCAGAAAAGCAGTTTTGGCTGTTTGCAATTAATTAAAAGTTGGTCAATTTCTTGGAAATCACTCTTTCCAGCGAGATCCAACCCATTTTGTTGTTCCTTTAAGGTCCTTCCTTGTTTAAATTTCCTTAGGAAGTGACCAAAATGCCCTTAAATGTTTATTTGACGTGGAAAACGTTAAATTGGGCTGAAGGAACATTGGCGGTTCAGATTGGGACACTTACAGTAGCCCCTCGGTGACGGTACTTTCGGAGGAAGTGGGGTCGTCGATAAAAGTGAGGTCCCAATCTGTTGGGGAAAAGAGGGTGACCATTTTGGTCGGACCGCTGGGGAAAGGAATGACCATTTCGGTCTGATGGCTGAGCCTAATGGTAGGCTACCTACGTATCCTTAAGAGGAATCAAGTCGGTCGTAGTTCGGGTCTTTCGATTATCTTCAGACGTCGACCCTAGAGTGACTATTTTAGGGTGTCAACCTGGTAATGATTTCGGTTTGTCGAATCAGAGGATGATTGCGGTTTACCACTTTCCTCGTATTTTGTGTTGAAACCGAAGTGATAGCGTTTAGGTGCCTCAAGCCTTAGTGATAGCGTTTAGGTGCCTCAAGCCTTGATGATGGCGTTTAGGTGCCTCGATTACCTTGATGATGGTGTTTAGGTGCCTCAAACCTTGATGCTGGCGTTTTAGGTGCCTCGAACCTTGATGATGGCGTTTTAGGTGCCTAGAACCTTGATGATGGTGTTTTAGGTGCCTCAAACCTTGATGATGGCGTTTAAGGTGCCTCGAACCTTGATGATGGTGTTTTAGGTACCTCAAACCTTGATGATGGCGTTTTAGGTGCCTCAAACCTTGATGATGGCGTTTTAGGTGCCTCAAACCTTGATGATGGCGTTTTAGGTGCCTCGAACATTGATGATGGCATTTTAGGTGCCTCGAACCTTGGTGATGGCGTTTTAGGTGCCTCAAACCTTGGTGATGGCGTTTTAGGTGCCTCAAGCCTTTATGATGGCATTTTAGGTGCCTCGAACCTTGATGATGGCGTTTTAGGTGCCTCGAACCTTGGTGATGGCGTTTTAGGTGCCTCGAACCTTGATGATGGCATTTTAGGTGCCTCAAACCTTGGTGATGGCGTTTTAGGTGCCTCGAACCTTGGTGATGGCGTTTTAGGTGCCTCGAGACTTGGTGATGGCATTTTAGGTGCCTCGAGCCTTGGTGATGGCATTTTAGGTGCCTCGAACCTTGATGATAGCGTTTTAGGTGCCTCAAACCTTGACAAATGGTGATCTGGAGGTATCAACTTGTTTTGAAACGATTTCTTTCAATGGTTCGTATCCTTTCATTGGGGACGGACTCTGAGGGGATAGACGGTCCTTTGGTGGACTTCATTTGAAGGGATCGGTCTTACGTTTGCTGTCGGAGGTGAAAACGAGGAAAGAAACGGAATTTCGTTAGCTTTCGTCGGGGAAATCGGGCTTACGTTTTACCGTCGGGGAAAAGGATGACCGTGTTGTTCAAGTGACTGGACCTATGGTAGGATACCTACGTATCCCGAATGGGAATCAAGCCTATACGTAGTTCGAAAGCTGCTGGGGATGGAAACGAGGAAAGAAACGGAATTCCGTTAACTTTCGTCGGAGAAATCGGGCTTACGTTTTACTGCCGTGGATGGAAACGAGGAAAGAAACGGGATTCCGTTAGCTTTCGTCGGAGAAATCAGGCTTACATTTTACTGCCGTAGAAGAAACGGGATTCCGTTAGCTTTCGTCGGGGATGAACCTAAGTTGAGGTTTAGTTCAGGAGTATGAACCTAAATGGAGACTTAGTTCAGGAGTATGAACCTAAGTTGAGGTTTGGTTCAGGAGTATGAACCTAAATGGAAACTTAGTTCAGGAGTATGAACCTAAGTTGAGGTTTGGTTCAGGAGTATGAACCTAAATGGAGACTTAGTTCAGGAGTATGAACCTAAGTTGAGGTTTGGTTCAGGAGTATGAACCTAAATGGAGACTTAGTTCAGGAGTATGAACCTAAGTTGAGGTTTGGTTCAGGAGTATGAACCTAAATGGAGACTTAGTTCAGGAGTATTGAAATTACCCGGATTTTCGCGCGCGGGCGCGGAAAAGGCAGTTGTCTTTCGCGGAGGGTTGGTGTCTGAGACCTCGCTTCATGGGAAGGAAAATGAGGAGTCGCCACGCGGTTTTTATATTTTGAGCCTAAAACGTTGAGAAATAGCTTTAGTGGCGGTTGTCTTTCGCGGAGGGTTAGTGTCTGAGACCTCGCTTCATGGGAAGGAAAATGAGGAGTCGCCACGCGGTTTTTGTATTTTGAGCCCAAAACGTTGAGAAACGGCTTTAGTGAAAATGGTGTCGTTTTTATTGGTAGCAAAATCTTAGGAAAAGGCTTTGAAAATGGGGGTCATTTTTATTGGTAGCAAAAACGAGTAAAAAGCTTTGAGTACCAGAGATTGTTAGGTTCGGAGGTCACGTTACGTTTCGGGAAGAGTATTACGAGATCACCCGAAACGCCTCGTATGACGAGTCTTTCTACCTTTCTCGAAAATGTGTGCGTGTGTGTGTGTGTTTGCATTTTGAAATGGGGGCTTGAATGACAAGCTTAATCTTGGTTTGAATGTCAAACGTTGATTAGGTGACTTTGTTTGAAAAGACGAGCGTTTGAATGACAAACGTCGGTTTTGAGTTTGAAATGAGCGTTTGCGTGGCAAACGTCGATTTTGAGCTTTTGAAAGAGAGTTCGAAGGACGAACTCCGATTTTGAACCGGGCGAGTCATTGTTAACGATTTTTACGGGAAAAAGCGTATTAAATGATTTTGAGTGTCAAATGGCGGCTTTTAGTTTGAAGATGAGCGTTCGGATGCCAAATGTCATTTCGCGCGTTTTTGAAAGAGAGTTCGATGGACGAACTCCGGTTTTGAACCGGGCATTACATTGTTAATGATTTTTATGGGAAAAACGTATTAAATGATTTGCAATCAACGAATCGGGTTGCGACTCGGACTTTGAAAAATAAATACTATCACGATCCAAACGGGTCGGACTTTGTAAATGACAGTATTTAAAGCAGTGTCAACGGAATCAAACGATCTGGAATCATAAATGACGATCAACGAGCCAAAATGGCTCGGAATTGTAAATGACGATCAACGAGCCAAAACGGCTCGGAATTGTAAATGACAGAAAGTAAATGACGATCGACGGATCGATCGATCCGGAATGTTAAATGACATGAAAAGTAAACGGAACGGGGTCGGTACGCCGTTTTAACCCGTGATTACTTCTCTTACGGGAAGAGAAGAGGATCGAGGGGTTAAAACGTATCGGACCCCATTAGACGGAGGCGTCTACATTTCCATAACGTGGTTCGAAACGGTTGTAGCGACTGGCGCGTAAACCGAGACAAAATGAGAGATTAGAGAGAGGGAGTTATACCTATGGCTAGGGTCGACTCCTTTGGCTCGGGGGTGTGTACGGGACACAGAAAGTAGTTTGGAAAGGTGTTTCGGAGTGGTGAGGGGCGTATTTGATCGAAATACGGAAGTTTCACGCAAATCGAGACAAAATGGGAGCTCGGGAGGGGTGAAACTCAGTTTGGGCCGTGGGGGAAGTGACTTTTGGAGTAAAAAATGTTGTTATTTTGGCTTTGACAGCCCTCCTATTTATAGGGTGAAAAATGCAGTAAGAGTCCGGACGGACTTAGACTGATTTTCAGGGTTTTGTGGTATTTTGGAACTTTGAGGGGCTTGCTGGCAATTTCAGAAAGTTTGCACAGGGAGTTCGGCCGGACTTAGACTGTTTACCAGGGGTATTTTAGTCTTTTCCCTTTGATTTCTGATTGAAGGGTGATGGGAGGGCTGTGGCATGGCTGCCACGTGTCCCATGACTCACCAAATGTGTGGGAGTTCGTTCCCGGGTCCCGGTTTTGTCTGTTTTTTAAAATAACAGTCCGGATAATGTCCGAAACGCCCCCGGAAAGTGCCGGAAAGTGCGTTTTTCAGGGAAAGCCATACTTTTACGTGCGATGACATATGTTAAGTACGTTTCGACGTCGGGATGCACGGGGCAGTCTTGGGACGTCTCATTGGCTTGGCAACGAGGAGTTTAACGAGTTCCGGTTAACTTGGAGCGGGCCAGTTAACGGATTTCGGTTAACTTTCCGACGGATTTTAACGATCCGGATTTGGGTACTTACAGTTAGCCCCTCAGCGACGTCTCATCCGAAGGAGGTGGGGTCGTTGAAAAAAGATAAGGATCCAAATCGGGATGCCTTACTTTGAAAGACCTGGGCGGTCAGCTGGTTGAACCCTTAGCGAAAGGATTCCTACGTATCCCGAGCGGGAATCAAGCCGATCGTAGTTCGTAGGTGCAAGGGTCGCGCGTGGGGACCTTGACTTGAGCGAGACTGTTGGGAGGCGTCTAAACCTGAATGAGACCATTGCGAGGTACCCGGACCTGAATGGAGACTATTATGAGGCGTCTGAACCTGGGATTCCTGAAACCCTCGAGGGCGTGTGGCGCCTCAAACCGGAGCTGCTGATACTTACGAGGGCGTGTGGCGCCTCAAACCGGAGTTGCTGATACTTACGAGGGTGTGCGGTGCCTCAAACCGGGGTTGCTGATACTAACGAGGGCGTGTGGCGCCTCAAACCGGAGTTGCGAGGATACGTTTATCCGGAGACGAAGGCGTTAGTGCCTTGGATGCTGGGCTTACGATGACGGCCAGGTTTATATTGTTGGGGATGAACATTCGGGCTTACCTTGATGGCCAAAGAGGGATTGTTGTAAGGCGTTCGTGCCTTGGGGTTCGGGCTTATTGCAGCTGCCGCTGAGGTGGAACGATCGAGCTTACGACTGGCGGCCGGGGAGATATGTGTTCACTTGCTGAAGTGAAAAGATATTCGGGCTTACGAAGATGGCCGAAGAGGGATTGTTGCAAGGCGTTCGTGCCTTGGGGTTCGGGCTTATTGCGGCTGCCGGGGAAATGAACGATGGTGAAAACCATTAGAAATTTTAACGTCGGGAGACGGAATTGTACCTGGAATGTCCGGAGACAGGATTGAGCGTTTGAATGTCAAACGTCAGCGGGGATTAGTGGCGTTTGAAAGCGTCAGCGGGGATTGAAGTGAGCGTTTGAATGTCAAACGTCAACCGGGATTAATTGCGTGCGTGCAGTGAGACGGCGCGAGCGCGCGTCCGGGAATTTAACGCTCGAGACGAACGCAGCGAAAACTAATCGGGAATTTAACGTCTGGAGACGAGCGTTAGTGAAAACTAATCGGGAATTTAACGTCTGGAGACGAGCGTTAGTGAAAACTAATCGGGAATTTAACGTCTGGAGACGAGCGTTAGTGAAAACTAACTGGGAATTTAACGTCTGGAGACGAGCGTTAGTGAAAACTAACTGGGAATTTAACGTCTGGAGACGAGCGTTAGTGAAAACTAACTGGGAATTTAACGTCTGGAGACGAGCGTTAGTGAAAACTAACTGAGAATTTATCCTCGGGGGATAGGGTGTTAGAAATGTCTAACTGGGGGAAATTTTACACTTTTGGGGGCCAAAAGGGGTAAAATTGAAACTGCCCAAAGTTGAGGGGCTGAATTGGAAAGAATCTTTTTAAATTGCAGCAGGAGTCCGGCCGGACTTGGACTGAGTTTGACCAGGTTCAAATCAGCTCCAAGTCCGACGCAAACCAAACATTTTCTTCCATTATTTCCGACGGGAAGGAGAGAAAAAGAGAGAAAAACTCAACCAAATTGTGAGATTTGCTCAGATTTGTGAAGGAAAATCGCTATGGAAGGTGATTGGGAACCAATGGCTCGTCATGGAAGGACCGATGACGAAAGAACGCGGTTGGTTCGGGCCATTCGAACCATTATTCATCCATTGAATCCGGCGGAGTTCTACCCGGCTAGGGAGAGACACAACTCCAAATGAGGGATCGAGAGACAAGTAAGCTTCCTTCAAATTCCATTAATTTTAAGAATGTGCATTCTTTAAATGTTAGAAATTTAATTAGGAATGAGCTAGGGATTTTGGTGCCCGAATTTGGGGCTTTTGACTTTTCTATGAACCTTTGTCAAAATTGACTAGGATGTAGTTCAATTGACACCATGGGTAGATGACATAAAAATTTTGGTTGCAAAATTCCATGTCTAGATGCATTTTCCAAAATTAAAGTAGCTTTAATTCGGGACGGATTAAATTTTCGAAATGTTCGAAA
This sequence comes from Adenophora triphylla var. japonica, assembly GCA_022495995.1. Classification (NCBI taxonomy): domain Eukaryota; kingdom Viridiplantae; phylum Streptophyta; class Magnoliopsida; order Asterales; family Campanulaceae; genus Adenophora; species Adenophora triphylla. The sequence goes on from JAFEMH010007326.1 coordinate 37,775, forward strand.
AGATTTGAAAGTTCCGGTTTCGACGGAGTTTTCGAAGGATTTTGAAAGTTCCGGATTCGACGTAGTTTTCGAAAGATTTTGAAAGTTCCGGATTCGACGGAGTTTTCGAAAGATTTTGAAAGTTCCGGATTCGACGGAGTTTTCGAAAGATTTTGAAATCTTGGACCGTCAATATTCCAACCAAAATGGAAGTATTTTAGGAAAGGAATAAGAACCGCCTTTGCATTGCATCATTCTGACATGCGTTCGTGCATTCTGTTGATGTTGCTATTGTCTTGTTCACCTGCAGGGGCGAGGGACGGTTGATACCCACAATCAGAAGAGTCGGGGTGCCTTCGAGGCAGTGCGAGCGTTGTGGGAGGTCTTCCCGGATGCGGCTCGAGAGGGAGAGAGGAGTCCACGGCAGCTGGTGCTTGACTCCGGATTGGATGGGTTTATCAGTACGGTAGCTGCGATAGCTGCGACGCCGAGGGCCAGGTCTATGTACGTAGCTCTGAGCGAGTATTGGTGGGATACGACCCATACTTTCCATTTCAGGTGGGGGGAGGCGACGGTGACTCCCACGGATTTTGCTGCTATCACTGGGTTGCCGACCTATGGCAACACGCTGGTGTGGATTGACGGTTATACCCCGGAGCAGTTGTCTGAGCATATGGGTTTTGATATTACCGATGCCGGGAGCTTAGGCATTTGGTACAGGCCGATAGAGAGGCTTCTGGAGGCGGGTATCGCCGATTATTTGGCTGGATCTTTGAGGATGACTGCGGAGCGCCTGGCTCGAGGGTTCATTTGGTTCGCGTTGTCGCCGACTTTGTTCCCGACTTCCGATACATCCCGTCACTTCCCTCTCGCTCTGCCGCCGACGTATCCGGATGCCGTGAGGGGTTCGCATGGGGGAGGCCGGATCCGGCCGAGCTCTATCATGCCTTGGACAGGTTCTCGCGGGGAGAGGAGAACTCCCTGAGCTGCTTCACACCTGTCTTGGATGTAAGTTCACGTCTTTTTCTCTTCCTTGTCTCTTTTATGTACTCGTATGTATCTGCTCTGTAGCTGACATAACTTTCCTTTTGCTTCAGGTGTCCGGTGCTATGAGGTGTTCAAATTCAGAGTGGGACATTAGGGAGGCGTATAGACCCCTGTTCCCTGCCATGCTGGTTTAAAGAGAGCGAAGAGGCCGGTCTCGTCGAGAGTGGGTACTCGGGTGTCATACGAGGAGGTGTCTCAGGCCCTGGACCGATAGTTCTCTGAGAGGATCCAGCTGACCTGGTGGAGTCGGTTCCACACTGTCGCGGTTCAGATTGCTAGCGAGGTGACGCGGCGGAGGAAGCTCCTGGTGGGACTTCATTGCGACGCTATGTATCTGGGGGAGCGGGTGACCCGTCAGCACGGCCCGGGGTCCATTCCGTTGGTGCCGGTGGATCCTCCTATGCACATGCAGCATCCTCTGGAGATGCCGATGGAGGAGTTGGAGAGATATAGACAGGGTGTGTTCTACACCGAGTACGTCATAGCGGGGGCCGACTATGAGACTTTCTTGAGGATGAGGCTGAGGAGCCCACAGGTGCAGCACAGGGAGGGCGATGGCCCTGGATATCCCCGAGATCTCCCGCTCCCACGCGCTAGGCTGGCGTACGAGGGGCTGGATGGTTCGCGCAGGCGGCTGGTGATCCCGATTCCGGATGAGCCGAGACCACGATACAGGGTTGACCCCAATGCTTCGGTGAGCACTTTTTGATTTTCTGCATTTGATAGTAGCATTCTGCAAATGTTGCATCTGTACTTTCTGCTCGTCTTCTAATGACCTTCCTGGTTCGCAGGTGTCTGGCCGTACGTACAACGATGCTATGAGGCTGGTGGACGGGTGGGCCGCCTACGCTAGGAGGCTTGTGGCGTTCATGCGGTGCAGTTCCCGGAGGAGCGTGGATGTCCGTGAGCCGAGGCTGTCTAGGCCGAGAGGTTCGCCTGCTCCCACGGCTGGTGGGGAGGAATTTGCACAGGGATTTGGCCGCTCGCGGCGGAACGGCCGGGTTTGGAGCTCATCCTCCTTCGCACTCTGGGCACGAGAGGGGAGAGTCTTCGAGTTCGCGGACGCCGAGGAGGCCTTTTGCATATTCCCGCCCGGGAGGAATTTGGCGAGTTCCTCGTTTGCGACGATCCGCGGCGAGCAAGCGGCGTCGAGTGCTCGGATGACGAGCAGGACTCGGAGTAGTCCTCCCTTTACTGCTTTCTTTCTCTCCTATTTTTTTGTATGTATCGTCTGGAACGATTTGATTTGAACTGTATTTGAAAAGGCGCCCGTGGGGCGGAACCTGTATTTCGCGCATCTATTTAATGATTACCTTCTTTTTATTTTCGACAATTAAGCAAGTAGGTTGATCAAAAATAAACAAAATGAAACATGCATTAAAAATTGAACGGGTCAAAAATTAAGCCTATATGCACTGATTATTAATTATTTGCACTGTTGCACGAGCCCTGGCGGAAAAGGTGTCAAGCTTTGGTTAATTAAAATCGTGGAGCACGCAGGTTTTATAAAGGCATGAATAGGGAGTTGTTTGGAATTGTTTCCAATTCAGGAGCAGCTGGCTGCAGAGTTGAACAAGTCAACTGCAGAGGGAGTCCGACCGGACAAAAAATGAATTTCCAGATTTTTTAAATTGCAGTTTCAGCTTTGCAATTTGTAGGAAACTGCGCATTGCTTTTGATCAGTTGGCTGAACTCTCTCAAATTTCTTAGGTTTCCTTCACTTTCTGTCATGGCTCCCTTTCCTAAGCTATCATCTCGGATGCAAGAGCGATACTTGGAACATTTTCAGTCGTGGGTACGGAACCACACGAGGCAGAACAAGGGGTTTTTCGAAGGCTGTTACGGGATGAAATCTATTTGGGCTTTGAAGGAGCTCATGCTAGATTGGGATCTTTTGAGAGCCGCGTCTCGGTTCTGGGACATACGGAGGAACGTGTACAACTTTTCGTACAACGAAATCACTCCTACGCTTGAAGATTTCCGGGCCATTCTGGGAGGACCTGAGACGGAACAACTAGTTCTTCCGTATGCTGGTGGCATGGCCACTGTTGAGAAGCTAGTGTCTCTGCTTGGTATCTCGGCTGGAGAAGCATACAGATGCCGATATCGATACCGATTATGTTGACATTTCGGGCCGCCCGAAAGATTTGCCTGAGCCGAGGGGAGCGTCTTTACGTGGGACGCATTTGCTCGTGCGCGATTGCTACTTTGTTCACATTCACGTCTCTCGGGTGTGTGCCATCACAACAGACCGGACTGTGAGGCAAAGGCGGAGCGGGGAGACATCGTGCCGCTGGGTCTTGGGCGAGACGTTCCTCGGGCATAGGCCGGATGGCGACCGGTAGCCGATACATGTGGGAGGGAGTCCCGCTATGCTTACCATGTGGTTGAGGGAGAGACTGCAGATGATGCCCGAGGTGCCAATGTCTTGTGACGCTTGGTCCTTCTCTCGACGTCCCTTCCGGTGATTGGGGGCAATCAGCCGAGTTGGAGCTCGATGGCCGCACTCCGCACGCATCACTTGCGATGGTGGGTTCCCCATTGGAAGTTACAGACTTGTCGGAACCACTCAGAGGGTCTATCTGGTTGTCGAGTGCCGGGCCGTCTCGCACGTCTTTCTACATTCCATCGTTGGTTCTGCGACAAGACGGGCCGGAGCAAAGCCATTGACGGGTTTGAGTTATGTTGCTACCTTCGAGGTGGGATCTCTGCTGATGGAAGATCCTTCGACGTTATTGCCGCTCACACACGGTGGTGGCAATACACATCCTTTCCCGCCGTGGTTCTCCTTCACCGAAGCAGGGGGCACTGCTCGTCGACGCAAGATTCGAACCGGTACGAAGAGTGTATAGGGAGACACAGATGTCTATCTTGTGGAGACGGAGTGAGCCGTTGGGTGCCGATCACCCGGACATCTTGACCTTGAGGAGGAGGATCGAAGCGAGGGCCAACCCTCGAAATCGACTGGGAATGCCATGGCTGACTATGAGGCCAATGCTGATCGGGAGGCCAATCAGAGCACTGTTATGATGGCTCGAAGCGAGGCAGCTCGAGACAGAGCTAGAGAAAGGGTTGCGTTGACAGCCACAGGGTTTATGGAGGCGTCGGGAAGGGTCCCTGAGCCAGGTAGAAGGACTACCGGAATATTTCCTATGAAGGTGAAGAACACTCATCGTGGGAAAGGGAAGGGGAAGAAGGATGAAGGACCAAGTACGAGAAACTAGGTTGACCTTGCTGTCCAGAGTATCCACCCATTGTCATTGCAGACACATTAACTGATTAATGTTTTATTGTAGTTTTGCTAGCGTGTAGCGAGTCAAGAGTTGACCGTGCTTGAACTCATCAAAGATTATTTTAACCGTAATGAATTTGTAGGTTAAATGAAAAGAGTTTTTCAAAACACAAGCAGTTGATGCTTATTGTATTTTTATTGTTTTTTAGACCGAACCAATGATGGCTGCCTATGTTCCCCTTTTACAATTGGACTAAGGGGCTCAGGTCACCGTAGTTCGACACTTTTAGGTGAATTTGAGAAAAAAACGAAGACAAAAGAAGTGCGACCCTGTTTTTTACCTGGATCATTAGCGGGAATGTATCCAGTTGGGTATTACTCTTTTAGCACTTTAATTTTACTGAGGGGTGGTGTATGGGGAAGGAGAGTTGACTCGTGCTCTTCCTCAAACGAAGTATCTGCGGAGCTTGCTTCCGTTCACGGGGTTAACGAAAGGGTTCCCATCCAAATCTGCTAACTTCATGGCTCCTCCGGAGAAGATTCTTTGTACCACGAACGGTCCTATCCATGTAGGCTCCCACTTTCCGAGGGGATTGGTCTGCGTAGGAGGCTTTTCCTTTAGCACCAAGTCACCCTCTCTGATGTCTCAGATCTTGACTTTCTTGTCGAATGCTTGGGCCATTCTGCTCTGGTAGGCTCGAGTGTGTTCCATGGCTTTCAATCTGCGCTCGTCTAGTAGAGCAAGTTTGTCGTGACGGCTTTGTAGCCATTCGACTTCATTGATCCTGTTTTCCAAGAGGACTCGGAGGGATGGAATTTCCAATTCCACAGGTAACATCGCTTCCATTCCGTAGGTGAGTGCGAACTGCAGTCTCCCGTGGCGGTTCTCGACCGATGTTCGGTATCCCTGCAGGGCTAGATGTAGCTTTTCGCGCCTCCCGACCTCCGGTGGTCATCTTCCCGATTATCATGGCGAGAGTCTTGTTGGCCGCCTCTACCGCACCATTGGTTTGTGGTCTCGTAAGGAGAAGACTTGTGACGCGTGACTCGAATTCGGCCGCCAGCTGGTCACAATCTCCTTCGAAGTGGGTCCCATTGTCGGAAATGATCTCGCTGGGCACTCCGTATCGGCACATGATGTTCTCTCGGATGAACTCGGCCACCTTCTTAGAATTCGCACCTTGTACGATCCGGCTTCTACCCATTTGGTGAAGTAGTCGATCGCGACTAGAATGAACTCGTGACCATTGCTCCTCGGTGGAGTGATCTTGCCGATGACGTCGATTCCCATGTGGCGAAAGGCCATGGCGTAGTCATGCAATAGAGTTCATGAGGATGGATGTGATTGAGGTTAGAGAACCGTTGACATTTTTCGCAGCCTTCGGACGAACCGGATGCGCCTGTTTCCATCGATATCCAATAGTATCCCATACGGAGAATGGTCTCGTGTCAATGCTCGGGCGTTCATGTGCGGACCGCAGTTCCGTTGTGAACTTTGTTCATTAGCTCGCCGGCTTTTTCTTTGTTTACACACCGAAGGAGTGGCCCTTGGTGGCGCTTCTTGTACAACATACCCCCCAGAATGACGAAATGGGATGCCAGGTGTTTTAATGCCATCATGTTTTTGGCTTTGATCCCTTCTTTGTATTTTCCATCTTCATTGGTGAAGGAAGCTTCTCCGTTTTGGAGGTACCGGTAAATTTGATTGTACTGTGGTTCGTCGATCGTTTCCTTTTTTATTTCGATCTCACAAAGCAATAAGCGGGTGTTTCCCGTCCGCCTATTCTCGAGGGGTTTTACCGTTTCCATCGGGAATTTCGACAAGAGAGGCGAGGTTGCTGTGGCATCTCGCGGCGGTTCCTCGTCTCTTGGCAAATAGTGAAAAGAGATGTCCTTGAACCGAGCAATGAGCTCCTCCATGTACGCGTGGTACTTTTGGAGGCCGAATCTACCGTCTTCCATTTGTTGGACACTTGATTGATGATCAATGCCGAGTCTCCATATACATCCAGCCGGAGATGTTGCGCTCGAGGACGGCTTCCGCACTTGCCGCACAAGCTTCGTATTCTCGCCGCATTATTGGTTGTTTAAAAATTCAACTTGATGGCTATGGGAGTATGCTCGTCCTTGGGATCGACAAGGAGCATTCCAATACCATTCCCCTTCTTGTTGGCTACCCCATCGAAGAAGAGTTGCCAGCGGTTTGCGCTGTCCAGTGAAAAGATTCCATCGTCCGAAACCGAGAGATCGTGACCCTTAGGTTCACTGCTTGGGAAGTCGGCCACCGATCCGCCACGACTACGCCCTTTGTTGATTTTCTCGACCATGTACTTGATGTCGAACTCACCAGAAGAATGACCACTTGTCTAGTCGCATTGACAGGGATGGCTTGTCAAAGAGATATCGAACGGGGTCCATTTTGGAGACCAGGAGCACTGAATGTGACTTCATGTAGTGTTTCAGTTTCCCGACTACCCATACCAATGTGGTACAAGTTTTCTCTAACGCTGAGTAGCTGAGTTCACTTCCTTGAAGCTTTCGGCTTACGAAGTAGATTGCATGCTCAACCTTGGAATCTTTCTGTTCTTGTGCCAGCATTGCTCCGATTGACGTGTTCATCTTGTCGATACAGGAGTAGTGGCTTGTCTTCATATGGCGGACACAGAATTGGGGGATTCACCAAGTAGGTCTTGATTTTCTCGAAAGCTGTCTGGCACTCGGAGTCCCAGTTGATATCAGCATTCTTTTTCATCAGTTTGAACATGGGCTCGCAGAGAGATGTCAACTGGTTGATGAAGCGACTGATGTACTGAAGTCTTCCCATGAAGCTCTTCACTTCTGTCAGAATCTGAGGCGGCTTCATGTCGATGATGGCCTTGATTTTCTTGGGATCGGCTTCGATACCCCTTTCTGTAAAGCCCTTGGGAGATTTTCTTGGGATCGGCTTCATATCGTCCACTTAGGATTGTTCCTATTGATTCAAGTTTTGTGCATGCTACAAAGCCCTTGGGAGATTTTTGTGGAGATGCATGGTGGTGAGAGGGTTTGTATGTGTTTATGTATGGCGGGGTGAACCCTCTTCCATGAGGTGGGTAAATGTATGAGTGATGGATGATATAGTGCAGTCTAGGCAAGTCGGGGATGCTCCCGGGGATACAAATAGCAGCAGATTGAGCTGTTGCTGGGGAGAATAAGGTGTGTCGTGCACCCGAGATGGCAAGCAGCAGAGAACGTGCAGAGAATGCCCTGGTTTTGAAGAGATGACAAGGCGAAGCCCCAGATCTTGATGAGGTGACCATGGCGAAGCCCCAGTTGATGATGCAAAGCAAACCCGGAGGGAATCTGGTAAAGAGAGCCTGAGAGAACAGCTTAATAAAAAGCCCCAGCTTGGAGAGATTCAATGCATCCCTATTGCAGACATAGTCATCTTGTGGCCACGGAGGCAACCCATCATTTCAAACTTTAGTCAATCAGTCAATGGACAAGACTTAGGAATTTTTACGTGCAGGGGCACATCTTTCGAAAAGTGGGAATGAATCCCCATTTTGTGTATACACATTCGCTTTAGGTTTGACTCTTTTGAGAGAGTATAAGCATCACAAGGTGTGGAAAAGTGTATGGAAGCCCCTTCTGACAGAAAGACAGTGTTTGGCTCTATTTCCCTATGATGGAGAGAGAGAAGACTTGTCGAGCCACTTGAAAACTTGTCTTATTCATGATGATCACAAGGCTGCTTAAAACCCTTTATTGATGTTCGGGTTATTCAAACACTAAATCTGATATGAACAAATATTTTGATTAATCACAAGGAGAAAACCAACTGATATCGAGAATCAAGTTCGGAAGGACGGAAAGTGTATAGGGACGGTCCTTGATGAGACCTGATTTTTTTTTTTGAGATTTGTTTGTGATTTCGACCGGACCAATTATGGTTTCCTACGTTCCCCTCTTTGGGAGGAGCTCAGGTCGCCGTAGTTCGGGCTTATCCCGATTAAAAAGAGAACGAATGTTGAAATTCGAGGATCTGAGGACCTTTGAGGATTTTAAGGATTGAAAAACATGTCCTCCTGGAGTGTCGATGAAAGACACGGATGCGAAGCCCCAGTGGGACATCCACGGCAAGTGTTTGCGAAAGAGAAATGAAATGTGCTCACATGAAGTGCCAAATGAATGGATTGAATTTGCACAATCTTAGATTGATGACTTTGAGCCAAGATGGATTAGATTCCAATTTAAGCAAGCAATGAAGCGTTAATTTGATTTAGCTCTCGAAGATATTAGAATGAAATTACTATCCGGTAGGGACTGTAGCTGGGTTTCCGGGCTTCGATCGGCCATCGGGTGATTTAGGATATCATGACCTCTTAAGATGAGAGGTCGGCTGGGCTTTTTACTGACTAAGCCTCTAAAGATGAGAGGTTGGCTTGCAGGGATGTGTTTAGGATTTCTAAGGTAAGGAAACTGATTTGCCTCTAAGAATGAGAGGTCAAATTTTGACTTTGGCCAAAGGCAAGGGTAATGGGAATATCCTCTAAAAGCGAGAGGATGCCTTGGGATTGATTAAGGTAATGGTGAGAGGAAGTCCAAGCTATCGAGAACTTTTGCGAATCTTGCGAGAATTCGGGCTCCTTTTTGATCATTGGAGAGCTTCTTGAGTAGTCAGGGACTTTTGCTGAATTGTGAGGATCGACAGTCCTTCTTTTAAAAAGCCTCCTGAGACGTTGAGGATTCTTGCTAAATTGTGAGGATTTAAAATCTTTATTTATTTTATTTTTAATAACTTGGAAGGTCTCCTGAGGAGTTGAGGATTATCTTTGTCCTTCCTTCATGGCTTGAGATATTTTGCGCATCGCCGACTCTCGAAGCTAACTTCTTGAGCTTGCTTGGACTTCTCTTGGCATGGAGCAAAAATGATGGCTAAACCGGGTTTCAAAACACGCCGATCTTGAAAGGAAAGGGTATTGTTTTGGTGAGGGTGAGGTAAAGGTTTTCCCTACGGGTGAACGGCCTCAACCGCAATTCCTACCGGATGATCTAAATGAAATTAAGTCTCCATTGCTTGCTTAAGCTTTAAATGAGAAAATATTCATGCAAATTCATCGAGTAACGAGATGATGAGGATGACGAAAGGGATGTGAGCATATGAGATGCAAGATGGGGAGTTGGTAAGCCCCAATTTGAGAAGGATATCAATTGATTTTCTCACTCCGATTAATTTAAATATTAATCATTTCAAAAAATTTGTGGTTGAGCAGCACAAGTGATCCTTTTGGATAAAACTATTTCAATTAAGTGTAATGTGGGTGTGCAAGTGATGTCTCGAGTCTAGCAAGAAAAGAAAAAAGACTTATATAAAAGTTAGACATTTAACTACTATGTCCAAAATGGACTACAACGACAAATGTCCAGGAAGGACTTAGGTGAAAGAGAAAAATACTAGAACCTACAAAGGTTGACTAAAAGACTATTCATTGGTACTTGAATTTCGGGCCTCAAAAAGGACTCAGTCATTTGCGCTGCAGTTTCGTGGAGGAAGGGACCTTAGGCCCATTAGAGTAAATGACATAGTAGTTAAATCCTCCTGAAGGTTCACCGAGTGTCCCCACACTGGTATCACCAGCTTCAAATTTTTCTTCCAACTTTTGCTGGGAAGAGGCTTTCTTCTTTTTGGGAGGACGATCTTCGCTTATCCAATCTTGATAGTCCCTCTCGAGGCAGTCGGGGCAGTCACAGATATCCCACCAAATGTGCTCAATAGTTGGGGGTGAATTCGGGGTTTCAGGCCGAGCTGTGCTAGGATGGTTCTGAGTTGAGCTAGATTGAGGAGATTTGCTGCTGGGCTTGCTTGGAAGCAAATGGTTGAATTCCGCGAGTAACGAGAGGCATTAGAGGTCGAGGAAGCAGGCACGTATTTGTCCTTCAGGGGAACCCCAGTCAGTTGGGGGATTGCCAATGTTCTGAAATGACATGTGGCCTCTTCGATCCAGGCCTGCTATTCATTTTGGCGTTCCTCGAGAGCCCTGATGGCTAACCACATTTCCTCCATTGTTTTCAAACCTTCATTCCCTCTATTGATATCTGCAGGACCGGTATCATTCCGAGAGGGGACACCTGACGGCTGCTGAGGCATGCCGAATTGCTCCATCCCTGACTGTTGTTGGGATGGCGGCACTTTGAATTGCTGTTTGGAGGCTAGCTGGCCTGTAAGTCGGCGGGCAGGAGTTCCGGCGGTGGTGACATAGGAAGCTGGTGGTGGCGTCCTGACATATCCGAGACGATTGAGAGTGGGAGGAGGATTTTCTTCCTTCTTCACGGTAAAAGTGCCATCGAGATTGGGACTGGCGGCCAAACCATGGCTCCTGAAGACCTCCAGAAGGTTGTCAATTTGAGCTTCATGTCGCAGTCTCATCTGCTCTACCAACTGGATCCAATGCTGGTCTGTCTGAGGGATCTCGGGAGGATAGGTCTGTCCATCATTCTCAAATCCGGACTCGAGATTAATCATCTGGGGATCTTCACCAGTTTCCACATTTTCCTTGGCATGCGAAGGCTCTCCGATTTCAATCATGTTCACTTGGTTATGGTTTCCTGGAAAAGGATTTTTGACTGTATAAGGCCCCTCGGGGACTCCTAACTTTCCTTGCTCTATCAAACCTTGGATTGCCCTTTTCAGGGGGACGCAATCATCTGTCAGGTGCCCATGGTACTGATGAAAGGCACAATGCTTGGAGGTATCCAAAGGAGCATTGGGGTCTCTAGGCTGATAATTATCTAAAGGCCGGAGCAAACCTTCTTTTACCAAACCTCTGAAGATATCACTCAAAGGCATCCCAAAGTTTCTCAAGCCTTGGAGCCGGGATCTGGATGCATCAGGTTTCTTGGGAACAAAGGAAGTGGCATTGTTACAGTCCTGCCCCGCATAGGGCTGGGCAGGAGTCGTGTTGGAGGTGGAAGAAGCCCGGTATCTGTAAGTAGGTGCAACAACTTGCTATTGATTGTAAGCCCTCTCAAATTTAGCCCCGGAATTGACCATTGCCCGCAGATCCGGATAGGGGAAATTGCTAAGTGAGGTTCTTAAATGCGGCTTCAAGCATGACTGGAAGATGTCTAACTGCTCCTCGTCAGAGGGAGGGATGGCCATTTCACTGAGCTTCAAGTTCCACCTTTTATAAAAATCCCCAATAGTCTCATCAGGGCGCTGCATCGTTGTCTGCAGGTCAACTCTGTTTGTCTCCCATTCCAAGTTGGCTTTATACTTATCTGTGAAAGTACTGGTAATCTGTTCCCAAGTAGCCCTAGCTTCAGGCTTCAATCGAAAGAACCATTTCAAAGCTCCTGACTTCAAAGAGAGGCTGAAATAATCGGCCAGCTGCTGGTTTGTGCATCCCTTAGCTTTCATTGCCAAAGTATAGGTGTCCAAGTGAGTTTTAGGGCATGCACTCCCGTCAAACAAGTCGAGATTGGGCATCACGAACTTGTGAGGCAGGGGTACAATCGAGTCGGGATCTGTAGGCCGAAGAGCAGTGTTCTTTTTGACAGTCAATTCAGCAAGATGCGCTTTCATTTCCTTGTGTTGCTCCATAAACCAGGCCAAATGGGGATCCAAAGGTGGAGCGGGAATGCCTGAGCCCATAGCAGAACTGGGGAAAGGACTAGCTGTTGGTGGTGCACTGGTGGAAGGAATGGCCGGTCCGGGGGCATAGGTGAAAACCTGTCCTTGGCCCAAATTACCCTGGGGAGTGTAGGTAGGAGCCTGGGCAAAGGGATAGAACCCAGCGGCTTGTTGTTGGCTTCCAATTGGCAGAGAGGGTGAATGCAGACCTGAGGTAGCCGGGTAGCTCGGGTTCCCGGGGTGAGACTCATAAGTAGGATTGAATGCGGGCTGTGGTCCCTGGTTGTTGAACTGCATGCCTGGCTGTGGCGAGGGTGTATAACCAGGAGGGTACTGTGGTCCTGGTGATTCTGATGAGACTGAGATAGGGGCTTGCTGGCCCATTGGTCCTTGAGTGAGAAATGGGTTTGTGGGAGCTGGCGAGTTATTAGGAGCAGCTGAACCAACATCATTATGAGGAGGGGCTCCTGACTGTTGCCCTAGACCAAATTGTGGTGGCGGCATTCCGAACTGTTGCTGTGATATCCTGAACTGTTGCAGTGAAGGTTCGGACTGATCGGTTCCAAATTGAGGCGGGATCCCAACTTGCTGCGGCATTCCGAGGTACCCCCAACCATGGGAAGACATCCCATGTTGATTTTGTCTCCACTGAGGAACTGCGAACTGGCTTGTCCCGCCAGACTGGATGGGCCCAGTAGTCTGTGGTTGGGGAGCTGGCTGACCCATAGATCGAGAAGCATGGGCTTCGGTAGTAGTACCATAGGAGGTTGGTGGTGGCATCTTGGAGTAGTCAGGGCGACCAAGATTGGAATTGGGGTCCTTCTCTTCTTCCACGGTGAAAGTGCCATCGGGATTGAGACTGGCGGCCAAACCATGGCTCCTGATAGCCTCCAGAAGGCTATTCATCTGTGCTTCCTATCGCAGTCTCATTTGTTCAGCAACCTAGTTCCACTGCTGTTCTGTTTGGGGAGTCCCGGGAGGCGGAGTGGTGTTGTCCCCATCGTTACCAGCTGATGCAGACATTCTGAAAATTGGAGTCGAAGCAAACGGTGAAGCTGACGATGCGCTTGATTCTTCCCAACTGATCAGACGGTGACCCGGTGCCCGAAACCAAGCTTTTTGAGGAGCTGCGGGGGCAAGACACGAGGGTTCAGATATTTGGGAACGAAGGAGGGTAGGTGTTTGGGCTCAGGGCTCATGCAACATGCAGTTATTTGTTCTCGTTTACTTAAAACATATTTTATTAAAACCTAAGCGGTTGAAAAAGATTGCTCTTCTTTTTCGCAAACTATTCTAAGTCCTAGATCAGTGGAACCCATCACTACGCTACAGACCCTCAACCTGTAACCTCGAACAAGGGTTCTGTAGGGCAAGCAGGTCCCACCAACCGAAAAGAGAAACGATCCTAAAGTCTGGCGGGTAATCGAGTCTTAACGCGTATTCAATGTAAATTACGGGCAAAGCTGACGTCCAAGGTCAAGATCATGTCGGGGGGCTCGACGAAAAGTCGGCATGGCTTTGACTGATAAATTTCCATAACTGATCTTGACCCGTCGTCTGTTAGGCCGTAATTAGACATGGCATAGTCGTTAATCCTTGATGACTCAGTGTCATGCCGGGAGTCGGTGCATAAGTTGTGCGAGTCACAGTCAAAGTCAAGGCGCCAGTCAAGATCTGGTCAAAGTTCATGACCTCGACTGATTAGGGTCTCCGAAGGATATTGACTTGGCGTGCCGACTAAGGTTTGACTGACACGGTGCATACACGGACAGGGCATGACACGGACCAGACCAAAAACCAACCGAGTCTCGGACAAAGTGGGTCACGCACGAGTGCATGGTCGACACAAGGCTCCAAGGGATGTTTGGGTAGTCCCGTGCTCGCACCGAGAGGCGTAATAAGGCCAAACGGGCTGCTACTGGGATTTTCCTGGGTTAAGGACGTAGTGTGCAGTGTTAGGTCAAGTGCGCGTAGTGTGCAGACAGTCTATTTTCTTTTTCTGAGTAAAATAGAAATTTTCACATGTGTTTTAAGAGCATGATGCATGCAAAAAATTTTGAAAATGATTTTTTTTTGGATTTTTTTTTTTTTGAAAATATTTTCGATTTTTTTTTTGAAAGCAAATAAACATATAAGCGCATAAGCACAAAATTCAAACAATTAAGGAAACGGATCCGATAGTCAAAATTTTGATTTTTTCGGGACGGTCAAATCAACACAAAAATGGGGGAAACACACACACACACACATACAAATGGTTTCAAGTGTCGGGACGGAAGTTTGACCCACAAAAGCTTTTTTTTTTTTTTTTATAAAATGATACCGGTACGTGGCTTTGTTAGACCATAATTTATCCCAAGCCTCGGGTTAGGAAGCGGTACAGGAAGCTTAATGGTTTCCACCTATATACCAAATATCATTTTTTTTGTTATATATTTTTTTAAAAAAAGATAAAGCTTATTTTTACGTCCCCAGCGGAGTCGCCACTGTGATGTACCCGATTTTTATTTTTGAAAAATCAACGGAGTCGCCACGCCGTTTTTTGTTTAAGGGCCAAAACTTTGAAAAAATGCCCGAAAATGAGAGAAATGAGTTCGGAGGTCACGTTACACTCCGGGAAGAACGATTAGCACGTTCACCCGGAATGCCTCGTAAGACGAGTCTTCCAAACTTGAAACCATTGGTGTGTGTGTGTGTGTGTGTTTTTAAAAGGGACTTTTCTGAAAATAAACAATTTGACCGGACTGGACTGGAATTAATCAAAACAGTGTGCTTCTGTGAGTAAAAAAGGATGGAAACAAAAATGTCTGCCATGGAACATTCATGTCCGTGCGGATCAGGGCGAGCCTCAATCCTGTCCGCGCGGATAAGGCAGTAGGTTTCATTTTTGGCAGCTTTCAAGTCTGATTCTGTAATTTTCAGAATGTCAACTGGAGTTACAGAATCAGAACTGGAGTTTGCAACAGAAAATGTTAAGTAAAAACATTTTTGGATTTTGCATCCATGCTTGTCCCCACTTTCCTTAGACTTTGATTAGTGATCACTATACATGATTAGTGGTGGTGATCTACTATATCAAGCCATCATTAGGGTACATTAGGACTTAAAAGCACTTCATTTGCTTGGGATGGGAAGATTTAACGTAAAATAAATTTGATAAAACAAGAAGTAGGTCAAGATGTATCAACTTTTAGAGGAAAATCTTCTAAGGTGGTCATTAAGATAACCATCCTTGAGATCTATACTCAAGTGTATCTCATACATCTTGTGTGACCTAATTTGTGAGTCTTAAGGATGTTCATCCATGGAAATGATTCCAAGGTGAACATCTTAGACATAAGGAAAAGTATTTACAAGGAAGTAAACGATTTAGACCATTTGAAATGGTCATCCATGGAAATTGGTTCCAAGATGACAACATTTTAGGTCAAGTAGGCAAATAAGAATTAATAACATAAAAGAAGATGAAAATAAAGATATGGACCATTTAGTGTGATCATCCATGGAGATTTTACTCCAAGGTGAACACTCTTAGGTCAAGTAAAGCAAATTTATGTAAAAACAAGGGACATTAGGGAGTAACATAAGAAAAGATGTAGACCTTCATGGAAGATCATCCATGGAGGTGAACTCCATGGAGATCTTCCAAGATCCAAGGACTAGAGGGAGGGGGGGATCAACAATAAATAAATAGATAGTGAAGATTTAACAAGTAGATAAACAAGATCTAAAGAAATATAGCAAGATAACAAAATTTAAGGAAGATGATGCTTGAACAAAGTTAAATTTAGTGAAAACAAGGAGGGTTTTACCAATGGTGACACCCTATCTTCTTGGATTAAAGTTTGACTTGAGGAGTATCAAGATTTAGTGTTTGGATTTGTGTTTAGGGCTTGTGTTTGGATGAGTGTTTGAAGGCTGTTTTCTGGAGATATTTAGGAAGAGTAACAGTGTGTAAGTTGTTGATTCCTTAAACTGAGAGAGAAGGGTTGAATTTATAAGTTGGATTAGGTTTCAAAGATGTCCGCGCGGATGAGACTGAGTCTCATTCTTGTCCGCGCGGATTGGAATGTAGGCGTGCCTGATTTTGCAGAAAAGCAGTTTTGACTGTTTGCAATTAATTAAAAGTTGGTCAATTTCTTGAAAATCACTCTTTCCAGCGAGATCCAACCCATTTTGTTGTTCCTTTAAGGTTCTTCCTTGTTTAAATTGCCTTAGGAAGTGATCAAAATGCCCTTAAATGTTTATTTGACGTGGAAAACGTTAAATTGGGCTGAAGGAACATTGGCGGTTCAGATTGGGACACTTACAATATCCACTGTCCAGATTGCTCTTTTATGAGTTTAGAACTTGTTCACCAAATTTGAGGTTGATCTAACGGTTAACCAATCGGAAATTGCAATTTTACCACAACTGGTAATTGAAAAAAACTTGCTGAAATTTCTTCCATCCGTCTCTTTCATCGTTTTCTATCTTTTTTCCCGTGGCCGCCGCTTCACCGAATTTTCAAATCTGTAATTCTTTCTCAGATAGGAAAATTGTCTTAAGATTGTTAGACAAAATCTTACAATAAGCACAAAATAAAAAAAGAATTACAATATATTGAAATACAAATTACAACGTAAAATTAAACAAGGAGAAACCTTAAAATAAAATTCGTTTGTTGATCTTCTTGATGTTGCCCGATTCGTGTATGATACACTCTCTTTAACACAAATTTGCCCCCTCATCGAGTTGTGCTTGATGCTGTTTTGTATGTTCGCCTCCCAGGATAAAACGGACGGACCGAACCATTTTTACACACTAGAATCTCCGGCGAATTGAAGCAATGCTTTAACTAAATCACCATTGATAAATTTCTAGAAGGCCAAAGAAAGAAGATGAACAAATTGCAAAGGGGGGGAGGAAGATTGATGGAAAAAGTTGTTTTCATTTGTTGTAGGTTTCTCTAGTTATAACTTTAACAACCATGTATGTATTAGGAATATAATATAATTATATTATATTCAAGTATATATTGTTATATACTCCCTCTGTCCAGTTACATACTTCACACTTTCTATTTTGGGCGTCCAATTACATACTTCACACTTTGTCTCCTACATTATTTTAATACTCACAACACCATTATAATTTACTATTCCCTCCACTCGTTCTCTCTCCTATTTTACTTTTACACTCACAACATTATATCATTATTTTTTTTCTTAATCCACGCGTGAACAGTAACCGTGAAGTATGTACTTGGACGGAGGGAGTATTAGATTAGGAAACACAATCCTTGTATTAGATTAGAAAACACAATCTTTATATTAGATTAGAAAACCTTCTCCTTATAGGAGATTAACTCCTCATTGTAACCCTATAAATATGTATCTCTAGTATCATAATCAATTGAGTCTTTCAATACAATTCTTCTCTTTCATGTTTTGATTGACTTCGTCTAACTCTCTTTATTCTAATATGGTATCAGAGCATTAAGATCCATAGAAGGACTTCTCCGCCAAAACCCTAGCGGCAAAACCCTAAAGCCGCCCCACCCTCACCTCATTGCTTCCGCCTTCCACCACAACCCACGGCTAAACCCTTACCAACCGAAGCTTTCGCCAAACCTCACCACCAAAGCTTCCGTCAAACCATCATCAAAATCGCCCCACCCAAAAACAAACCTTATACACCAAAACCCAAAGGTCGAACCCACCCCCCCTTCAACCACCAATCTCGGCAAAGCCAACTCCCCCCCCCTCTTAAATCACCATAACCAAATCGGCTAAAAAACCCTTTTTGATCGAAACCCCCAAAAAAAATTTGGTACTCAACCCCCTCGGCTCAAAAACCCTTTTGACCGAAATCCCAAAATTTTTTTTGGTATTCAAACTCCTCGGCTCAAAAAAAAAAACCTTTTGACCGAAACCCCAAAAAAAAAATTTGGTACTCAACCCCCTCGGCTCAAATACCCTTTTGACCGAAATCTCAAATTTTTTTTTTGGTATTCAACCCCCTCGGCTCAAAAACCCTTTTGACCGAAATTCCAAAAAAAAATTTTGTTATACAATCCCCTCGGCTCAAAAACCCTTTGACCGACACGTGAGGGGTGAAACCCCTACTTGTACAAGGTGACTCCACGTGCTCGTCTCACACGTGAGGGGTAAAACCCCTACTTGTACAAGGTGACTCCACGTGCATAACCCCTACTTCAAAACCCCCTCGGCCTAGCCGAAAGCAATTCTCCCTATCACCACCTCGGATGCGAGGAACCACATCACATCAGAAACGACACATGTGCGGGAACACATCTTCAACTCGTCATCAAATCCGGTTCATCTCATCACGCTCCAAGATTGGACTTATCCAAAGACCGTCCATCTTGCGGGGACATATTAGAAATATAATATCATTATATTATATTCAAGTATATATTGTTATATACTCCCTCCGTCCCAGAACAAGTGACATAGTTACTGTTCCGCACGGGAATTAAGGAAAAAGTGAAAAGGTTGATGTGTTGTGAGTGTAGATAGTTAAGTAGGAGAGAGAATGAGTGGAGAGAATAGTAAATTATAATGGTGTTGTGAGTATTAAAATAATGTAGGAGAGAGAATGAGTGGAGGGAATAGTAAAGATTCTTTGCCATTTTAGGAAGTGTGACTTATCGGTGGGACGCCCAAAATAGCAAAGTGTGTCACTTGTTGTGGGACGGAGGGAGTATTAGATTAGGAAACACAATCCTTGTATTAGATTAGAAAATATTCTCCTTCTAGGAGATTAACTCCTCATTGTAATCCTATAAATATGCATCTCTAGCATTATAATCAATTGAGTCTTTCAATGCCCCTCATTATTCTAATAGTATGCCCAATTAATCCTTGTATTAATATGAGATTCATTACCTTTTATTCATTGGGTTTAATTTCACACTTTGTAACCCCTAATCTCAAGGTAAAGATCCCTATTAATACCTCATTAATCTAGAAATCATGGGATATCAATAATGTGGTTAAATTCTAAAAGTTACAATTTCAACCCATCAACTTTGAGTTATCATATCTTTCTCATCCAATCTCAAATTTGATATCTAGATATACCATTTTAATGTTCGCATGGAGTGGAATATGAAGGCACAATAATTTTTATCAAACGATAAACGATTCATGTAAGGAAAATACACAATTTCCTTCGCATCCAACATATTTTTCCAACAATAAGAAAGAAAAAAAATGTATACTTAAAAACAATAACAAATGAAAAAAAAAAAGTACTCAACTAAGCTGTGCTAACGCTAAGTAATGTACTTTTTTTTGTTTAATAAAACACGAGCAGCTCTGCGGCTTCGCAATTCTTGCGGTGCGAGTTAGGACCTAGGTGTAGATCCTATTGATAGCAGTCGAGATTGATGATGTCACGTCAAATCTCGCCCGGTATGGGCGGTTGAGAAACTTTAGCGACTACGTGAAGCTCAATGAGCATTATCGTCGTAGTTTCTCAATTGCTCATAGAGCACAACATTTGATGTGACATCAGTCTCGACTCCTATTATACGAACTACACCGATGCAGATCGACACAGGAATGGAGGAGCGGCCGTGCGTTGATAGGGGAGCAGCCGTGCATTGCGGAGGAGCTGGAAACGGGACTTCAGGGTTTGCTAGTTTTAGGGTTTTAAGTGTTAGGGTTTTTATGATTTACAAAAACCCAAACACTTAAAACCATAAAACTAGCAAACCCTGAAGGCCGTTTCCAGCTCCTCCGCAATGCACGGCCGCTCCCCTATCAACGCACGGCCGCTCCTCCATTCCTGTGTCGATATGCATCATACACCAAACTCGTGCCACAGTTCTTGATCGTATCTTCTCGTTATCTTCTTAAGCTATAAGGTTGATAAAATTGAGATTTATTGCTGCAAAACAAAAATAAATGAAAGGAAGGAAGATTTCTAGTTCTTGAAAAGTTCCAAGCAATGTTCTTGGTCAAGATTCCTGCTCCAAAATTTCTTGTAGTATTCTGCATAAGTGTAGTCACTGTAAACGGCTGTGGATCCATTGTTGGTGAGCTTGTTTGGAGCACTAATTATGGAGGCGTTGCAAGGGCATAGAAATGAAGCTATTGACATTCTTGGCTTGTCCGCGTTCACAACTGCACGATGCCATACACTCTTGTACTCTCCATTGCTCACTGCCTGCACAGTTTCATAATAAACGTCACATCTGATTCGTCAGGATATATTTGTACATTCACTAAATTAAAT
Source organism: Adenophora triphylla var. japonica (assembly GCA_022495995.1). Lineage (NCBI taxonomy): Eukaryota > Viridiplantae > Streptophyta > Magnoliopsida > Asterales > Campanulaceae > Adenophora > Adenophora triphylla. The sequence continues at coordinate 57,889 of JAFEMH010007326.1, forward strand.
TATTTGTTTTTCTAGTGCTTAGTCAAATTATGTATTTGCAATTCAAATTCAGATTGAGGGCTTTTTATTTAGTCTTCTTACGTGTTCTAAAGCGACTGATAATCTAGAAACTTATTGAAATAATCAAAATGGTTTACGTACATTCAACAACTGCGTGCCTATTGACTAAAAATAAATAAATATGGTGTCGCCATATTCAATCAGACACTAGGCCAGTCACTTACAACTAGGCAAGTTGCTAAATAATTCATAAAAATCCAAAAAAAATGTTCAATTAAATATAAATTTACCTGTAATTGATCACCGATGTTGATGACGAAGGCGTTAGGATGTGGTTTAACGGCTAGCCATTTTCCGTCCTTGAGAACTTGAAGACCCGAGACTTGTAGGTCTTGTAGGAGAATGGTTAGGGCATTTGGGTCTGTGTGGCCTGGCAATCCATAAGTGAGCTCTGGCTCGGGGCATTCCGGGTAGTAATTTATGGCCATATGTTGTCCTTGTTCTCCCAATATGTTTTTTATGCAATCTTTTTCCAGGCCTAAGCTTTCTGATATGGCTTCTTGTAATCTCATCCCCAGATCCCTCACTTCTTTACAATATTTTGCCACCACATCCCTGTCATTGTAATTTATAAATTATTAGTATTAGATTATATTTTGACCGAAATAAAATACGTACAATAATGTTACGTTTACAACAAATGAAGGGTCATGACAAGTACTGATCACGACCAATTACCTGATCCCTGATGCTATGAACAATCAAGTAAATAATTTGGATTATCTAGAATTCACTTGAGCAAAGACTTGACGTACGAACCTCTTCCATTTCATTTTCCCAACTTACACGATCAATATTGTTCGTACAATTCAATTCAAAATAACAAAGTTTTTATACTTTTATATTTAATACATATCATATCATAGTTACAACAACAATTTACTTACTATTATTTCTCTCTTTTATTCTCGCTCTAATTTTACTTTTCATACTTATAAAACTCATTTTTTTTCTTCTTAGAACATCTACAATGGTGTTGAAAGTGGGTGTTGATGATGAGTTGGAGGGTGTTGAAACCATTGTATTTGTAGGGGGTGTTGAAGGGGGAGTTGTAAAATTTGGGTGTTGTAATTTTACAACATGTCGATAAAAAGAGAGAGGGTCGGCTGAGATTCCACGTGGCGTGCTATCATTGGGCAAAGTTGGAGCGTGCTGTACACGCGCCGACAGAGGCGCATGTACTGCAGGCCGGAAAACTCTTTTTTTATTGGGACATGTGGCAGGCTATGATTGGCTGGTTGAATTTCAGATTTTTTTTTCTTTTATTCGATTTTTTTGACCTCAATTATTTTATAATAAATTAATTTTTTATTAAAAAAAATTTACACAAAAATTCATTAAAAAAAATTCTCTATAAATAGAGACTTGTTTCATTTGATTTGGACAAAGAAAAAAAAACTCTATTTTTAAAATATAAATTTCTTAATTATCCTTTGTTAATTTTTCTTTTTAATTTTTTAATATCTTTTTAGTGAAATGGATCACAATAATAACCATTATAGGATATAAAAATAAAAAATAAAAAATAAAATAAAAGTGGTGGGGTATAAATGATAATAATAATAAAACTTTTACTAATCATAAAAATATTTTTTATAAAAGTGGTGGGGTATAAATAATAATAATAATAATAATAATAATAATAATAATAATAATAATAATTTTACTAATCATAAAAGTGGTGGGGTAGAAATGGATAAAAAAAAACTCTCTTTTTTAAATATAAATTTCTTGATTATCCTTTTTTTTAATTATAAATGATAATAATAATAATTTTATTAATCATAAAAATATAAAATATAAAATAAAATAAAAGTAATGGAGGTATATGATGCTGAGTTGAAAGGGTGTTGAATTTTTATAAACTAAAACCATCGTAGGGTGTGAAAATTGAAAGATAGTTGATAAATTAGGTGGAGGAGAGAGAAGTCAATGTGTGGAGCGGGGTTAAAGTGAGTTTAAATGTTGTATTCAAAAATATTGATTCGGTTTAAGATGGGGGGAGGGGGGGGGGGGGGAGTAAGTTAAAAAGTGATAAATTATTTTAAAATTTAATAGTGGACCCGTAATGTAATCACAGTATAAAAATAGTCTACAGGTTATAATTCGCTGACGTCAACGCGGGAAATGATCATGACGTCAGGCCAACAGCAAAACCGCGTAAAAGGCGTGGCATGAATATGGTAGAAATTGTCAAAACATTATGACGTCACTCGTGATCTCATACTCAACGTCAGTCTCCCAAAGTCTTACGTTAGCTCACTACTCTTTCCCCCTCCTGTCTTCAAGTACCTTCCAACTTTATTTATTAAGTAAATGTACAACTCAATAATAATAAATAAATAAATAAATATAAGAAAAAAAAATGTACTAATTAACATCGTTAAATTTGCACTTCCTATTGGAAATTGATCTATAACTCAAATGAATCTTACCCATAATGTTCTAACAAATGAAGTCATAATAATTATAACTTGGTGGTTGTTGTAATCAGTAGTGAAGGATTGAAGATTTTGTAAATAATGACATATTCAAAATTAAATTTTAGTGGATTTATTTATAAGTACCATTGTACTATAACAACTTACGTTAATGAGTACACAATCACCCTATACTTTAGATCCGCCCTGGATTGGGACCGCTTGATTAATCAATAGAAAAGATTCCTCGTTCTTCAAAAAATTAAATTTATGTGTCGGAATGAATCTAATTAAACCTACCTAGTCAAGTCTATGGTACATGTTGGTTGGCCGACCAAGACACCCAGAAAAAGACTACCTCCCATTCTAGTCTTTTGGGTCCCACGCTAATGGAGGAAAAATTGCTATTAAGATAAAAAAAGAAGAGGATACGAACCATAACCTCAACAATCCACGTGTGTTGAACTTATCAATCTACTTTAATTACATAATTTTGATGATTTAATTTCAAATTTTGATTTTTGAATTAAAATAACAATTTAAAAATTGTAATATTGATTTCCGATTTAAAAATTAAATTTGGAGTTCCAAACACAATCACTGTAATTTCAAGTACAAGAGAAATAGATTAAGGGGTTTCTTAAATTAAAGCCCTTTTCGATTATTTTTTTTTAAATAAAAAATAAGAAAATATTCATAATAAAAAAATATAAGGAAATAAGATTATTAGAATAGGCTCTTCTAGCATCATAAATTTTTTAAAAGAACGAAAGTACTAGCGGTTGCCGGTTGCACATGGCCACGTACACTGAACATAGTATAGTCCTAGTACGACTTTGCATGTAAATTAATATTATATTTTCACAACTCCGTTCATCATTGCACTAACCTTATAAGACAAATTACAAATTGACCAATAAGGATCTTTGTTTTAAAAATCATTTGATTGTGTGCTTATAATTATTACTAGATTATTCACGCTTAGTGACACCTGACTGTATAAGAGTTAAAAAAATCGTCAATTAATGACAAATTCAGGTGTTTGTCATTAATTGAATGGTGAATGCACTGAAATTTGACAAAAAAAAAAATAAAGAAAAAGAGATGACTAACTTGAAAGCAGCAGGATTGGAAGGCCATTCAGGTGTGTATTGCTCCAAAGGGTAACAGTGAAGCCTCAAATAATCTCTCCAATTGTGAACTGTTTCCTTCTGCACATTAAAACTAGTTGACAATCTCATCGTCTTTGATGGATCGTCGGAGTACAATTTCATCTTCTCTTCCACCGGTAACCGGAAAAATTCGTTCGCAACTTCTTGCATTTTCTCCACTACTTCTGTTAATACTCCATGATTTATCACCTGATTGTTCATTTCAAGAATCGTGATTTCAATATATCACTTTTGTTAAATGAAAATTTATAATTAGAATGGAAGAAATTATGAAAAACCTGGAAAAAGCCATAATCACGACAAGCATGGCCGATTTGTTGGATGACAAGGCTTCTATCAGGAGAGCCTAAGTCGATTATAGGGACGTTTTCACATTCAGATACTTGGGATAGATTTGGCCTGTCGGATTCCGGCCGGACGTAGCTCTCCGGTAAGGCGGAGAACCGAACACCAGTGGAGATTACTTTTGTAGCCATGAATTGCGGGTAAGCTAGAGGGAGGGAGAAAGAGCCAAAGAGGTGGGGACAAACGAAATTAAGGTGTTGCAATTTCCTGGAAGGTGATGAGCAAATGCAGAATGCGGGTAATTTATAGGGTTCAGCTGACTCTAGAATGGCGGAATTGTAATTACGTCATTCAGTGGGACTTTAAATGCCTTATTTTATTTATGAGTAATCTATTTTTTTTATATAAAAACAAAATTGTTGTAATCGTGATCACATTCACCCCTTCACATTATTATAATACTAGCCTAAGGCCGTGTCCAAGGCCACGTTTTTTATTTTATTTTTTTTTAAATTTAAAAAAAAAAAAATTAAAGGGCAAAATGGAAAAGGGACAAAATAGTGAGGGCAAAATGGAAATTTCGGCAAGTGAAACTATTCATACTACTGTTCAAAACACCACCCTCATTTATACTATAGATTGTTTTTTTTTTTTTTTTAATATTTTTTTTTTAAGGGCAAAATGGGAAATGAACAAAATAGTGAGGGCAAAATGGGAATTTCGGCAAGTGGAACTATTCATACTACTGTTCAAAACACCACCCTCATTTATACTATAGATTGTCTGCTTTGGACCTAATTTGTACGAATTTGTTTTTGGGTCAACTTTCAAATTATCTCATGCTAATGAAGTGAGTTGGCAATTTTATATAACTGACAATTATTTTCTCTATTGCCGATTTGGAAATTTGGGTTACATCCCAACAAGAGAAAGTGAAGTTAGTGAATAATTTTTGTAAATTAGACAAATTAGTTTTATTTCATTTCTAGAACTTTGCTGATTACCGTGAAAAGGGAATATTCTGTACTGTCTTCCATTTCAAAATAAATACTCACGTGTCTTATTATAAATATTGCGCTTTACTTATCAACAATTTTAATAAATGTACTTGAATAGAATTGTTTATAAACTAGTACTCTCTAACCCGTGCCAATGGCACGGGGACAGTATGCATGGGTGATCAAGTAAGAAAATTAAAAGATAAACATCATTATAAGTATTCAATGTTTCAAAATTCCTAATATCTCAAAATTCATGAAAATAGAATAGCAAACAATCACATACTATAAATTGATATTGCCTAAGTTTATTCTTAACTCTTGCATCAAATTGAAAGTATATGAAAATTCAAATGTTAGATTGAAGTATCAAACTGAAAATGTGAAAGAATCTAAATGTGCACAAATGATAACAAATATAGTAGCAAACAATCACAAACTACAAACATATATTGCCTAAGTTAATTCTTAACTCTTGCATCAACTTGAAAGTAAATGAAAATTCAAATGTTAGATTGAAGTATCAAACTAAAAATGTGAAAGAATCTATAAGTGCACAAATAACAACAAATGTTCAAATTTATGGTGTTTATCATAAGGGATGAAAATTGATTCACCGTTTTTGAAGTTGCAAAAATGGATTTCCCCATAAACCGTTCCCACATCACTCTCCAATTTCATATACATATCAATCTTGGACTTTAACATAACCCAATTATGATTGAAACATAATTGAGCCAGAAACATAGTACTATAAGCAATCACAAAATTACATCAAAAGCCCCTATCCTCACCATTCCCTTTCAACGATACTTTCTCCACTTCGCTCCTGTTACAAAATAACAAAATCATGCAAGTAAAGAATCATCTCATATATCTTCATACGTCAACTGTGGTGGAGTCATTTGTGAATCAGTTGGAGCTTCAGTGCAAATCTTCTGTCGAACGCGGAAAAACCTATTTAAAATTAAATATGCATTAGATCAATATATACACATATATATAGTTATATATAAATGTGTCATGTTATCGATATTAGGTCCTGCCATTTAATTAGTTAGTTATACATCCCATTATAAATCTCTTAACTTTATTTTTTTAGTTAATTTAATTAAAAAGTTACTAAAATTCATTGATTCATAAAATTTTAAATATTATTATTAATACAACAATATATTAAATTTATAAAAATTATTTAATATGAAACAACTGAAGTATACTGATATCACGAAAAATAGAGAGAGATTGTGATTGATAAATTCAGGGATAATTTTAGAAATCAGTTAATGAGAGTCGTTGGATTAAAGCATTGATAATTAATCTTACGGTTAGAATTGAAGAAGAAAATAAATTATCAAATGACAACCCTTGGATCGTAGTGGTTATGGATCGATATCAACCGTTCTTTGTGTAAAGTCAATAGGCGGTTATGAACTGAGGTGAGAGAGAAAATGAGATAGAAAATAGTAAGATGATAAGTTATGAGTATTACAAATGAGTCTCATTAATAAATAAATATTATATACTTTCGTTCATAGAAAATGAGACTTATCAATAAGACGCTTTAGATGACAAAGTGGGTAAGATTATTCGAAATAGAAGTAGAGGGAGTATTGCGTTAAATTAAGGTCAAAATATGCATTTTGGCTAACGGAAGTTAGTCATGAAACAAACTCCAGATAATATATCATGTGAAATAATCAAACTGTCCCTTAAAAAAAGATGTCCATGATATATGACCTGGAAATATAACATCATATTTTTTTTATTTGCAACAGATTATAAAAACAAATACTCCATCCGTCTCGAAAAATTAGATCACCCAGACTTTAGTAGTCAACTCAATCGAATTTTGACTGTAATTTTATGAAAATTTAGATATTTTTATGTAATTATAAAAATTGTTATTGTTTTACCGTTAAAAATACTATCAATAACAATTTTTAGAATTTCATGGAAGTATCTATATTTTTCTATTAAATTATTCATATTTTTTTATAAAAATATGTCAAAATTTGATTGAATTGATTATGCGAAATAAAGGGAGCAATCGAATCTACACACTTTTATTTTTAAAAAGTATATTACAAAAGTAACCAAAATTCATGTCAGTTAAATTGTAAATTGAGAGAAAGTCAGACAATCGGTACACACAACCATATCACTTGCTTGTTTTCTTTCCATTTAGAATTGAATTGAAAATTTTGGTAAATGCCAATTTCCAAATAATAGTTATGTATACTATTACTACATTATTATACTCCTGCATCGTCCCACGTAAATGAAAAATTTTAGTCAAATTGATGTAACTTTGATCAATAATTTAAATAAAAAATCGTGATTCTTTTAAAAAAAAAAATTCATTGTAATACAATTAATAATATTTTCAATACTGATTTTTAGATTTTTATAAGAATTATTATTTTCTATTTAAATTAATAGTTATAATTATTGCAATTTGACTAAAAGTCTCGTGATGGAGGGAGTATGTATTGAAATAGAAACCGTCAATCTACAGCCGTATGATCAAGCAAATTGAAAAGAAATCCAACGATTGAAAATAGAAAAAGTTAAAACTGATGTTGGAGGTGAGAATCAATCTTGGCCGCTCTTTATCTTTTCTGAAACACAATCCTAGCCACTCTTTATCTTTAAATATATATAATATAATATTATATATATATATATATATATATATATATATATATATATATATATATATATATATATATATATATATATATATATATATATATATATATATATATATATATATATATATATATATATATATATATATATATATATATATATATATATATATATATATATATATATATATATAAATATAAATATATATAATATAATATTATATTATATATATATATAATATAATATATAAATTATGTATATAAATATATATAATATATAAAATATATATAAATATATAAATATATAAGTATAATATATAAATATAATATATATATATATATATATATATATATATATATATATATATATATATATATATATATATAGTACTATATAATATACTATATAATACACTATAAATAATATAATATGTATATAATTATATATATATATATATATATATATTATATAAATATATATAATATAATATATAAATTATATATATAAATATATATATATAATATGTATATAAATATATAAAATACATATATATATATATATATATATATATATATATATATATATATATATATATATATATATATATATATATATATATATATATATATATATATATATATATATATAGTATATACTCCCTCTGTCCCACCTCACTTGACACCCTTGAGGTGGGCACGGAAACTAAGGAAAAAGAATAAAATAAAATAAAATGTGTGGTAGAAAATGAAGAGAGAGAATGAGTGGGGTAAATAGTAGTGTTGGTTGAATTAATTGAGTGATGGAAAATGAAGAGAGAGAATGAGTGGTGGGGTAGAGTGAATATAAAATTATAAAAAGTAGGCTATTTTGAGAAGTGTCAAGTGAGCTGAAACGACCCAAAATAAAAATAAGTGTCAATTGAGATGGGACGGAGAGAGTATAATATAATATATATACTATATAATATAATATATATAAAAATATAAATATATATAAAAATATAATATATATATATATATATATACATATGTATATATATATGTATATATATATATACATATATATATATATACATGTATATATATATATATATATGTATATATATATATGTATATATATATATATACATATGTATATATATATATACATATGTATATATATATATATATATATGTATATATATATATATTATATTATATTATATAATATTGTATATTGGGTTAGGGGAAGAGAGGAGAGAGTTAATATCCGGTGCATCAAGTGGGAAATTTTTTTTTTCCAGATTTAATCCTAGCCGTTCTTTGTCTTTTGTGAAATTGAATCTGAAAATGCTTAAGTCTAGTATCTATCAATAAATTGTAAACTCTTAAAATTTTTCATTTGATTGCAAGAACGACAATATTAATGATCCATTACATACATAATAGTTCCTGATTTTTAATTGAACATTTCAAAAATAAATCTGCCTCTTAGGTATTTGTTACAAAAAAAAAATAGAAAGTAAAATCACAATTCACATTATAACCAAAATAAGATTGACAAAATACAATTTTTTATTATAACCAAACATAAAATTATAAGAAAGTATGATTTCAATTAACTAAAGTTAACCAAATTACATAATCCCAACCCCACCAACTTTCCTCTTTCCCCTCACCCCCCTTACCTCACCCTCTTTCATGTTACCTCAAACCTGCTCACTATCCTTTTGAGTTGCAGTTTTTCAAACTTCCAATACTATTATAGAGAAATCATGCTCTGAAATGATACATTATCGAATAAAATCTTGACCAAGTATATCAATTATTCTGAGTGCCTGCAATAACAAAGCTAAGTAAAGACATGGAAACAAATTGCAAATATCCCTGAATAACAATAGCAAGCTCACCTTATAAGATATCTCCCCAAACTTTTCAGCACTTTCAAGAAAGTCTGACTTGGTGAATAAAAGTAATTGTTCCAAAGCTGAAATATATGTTACTTATTGCATGAAAATATCACATCCGGCCTTAAATGAGATTGAGTTGGTGTCCCATGACTGAAAAGAAAATGCTTATTAGATAATATCATAACATTATGCAAATTATGTGCACTAAATTTGATTATACTTACAAAAGTTTTCAGAGTTGAAGAAGAACCGGATTAGTAACCTCGTCAATTTGTTTCATCAACCACTTCCTAATCCCACCCCTCTTCCATTCAAAACACTCACTCCAACTATTACTCTGTAACCCACCCAACCCTACACTCCTTTATGTAAACTTCATACACTCACTCTTCTATTCATTTTTAACCTAAAAAAACAACACCACCCATCCACCCTCGTATTCTTATTCAACATATACAGTCTTCAAAATAAAAAGACAACTAATCATATGCATGACTGCAATTGACATATAGTATTCTTTTTTTTTTTTCTCTCAATTTTGTTTGTTCATGTATCTGTAGGGTTTTTTATAGATATGTTTAGAGGCATTTACCTTCATTCTTAGCTCTCAAAGTTGTTGCTTCTTATTTATGTTTCCCGTTTGTTCTTTTCTTTCTACTTAATTTACCTAATTGTTAAGCAAATTGAGGAATTTTGAAAAGGACGAAAATGAAACACTAAACACTTTGTATCATTTTCAGATTGATCAACAATGAAACAGAAAGAACGGAAACTAAGCTTCGATAGATGTCTGGTCAACGATATTTTTTTAAGAGTGATCGGATCTACACACTTTTATTTTTAAAAGGTATATTACAAAAATAACCAAAATCCATGTCAGCTAAATTGTAAATTGAGAGAAAGTCAGACAGTCGGTACACACAACCAGACCACTTGCTTGCTTTCTTTCCATTTACATTTGAATTGAAAATCTTGGTACACGTCAATTTCCAAATAATAGTTATGTATACTATTACTACATTATTATACTCCCGTCCCGTCCCACGTGAATGAAAATTTTTAATCAAATCGATGTAACTTTAATCAATAATTTAAATAAAAATAGTGATTCTAATAAAAAATTAATTTTTTTATTATCTTTCCATTTATATTTGAATTGAAAATCTTGGTACACGCCAATTTTTAAATAATAGTTATGTATACTATTACTACATTATTATACTCCCATCCCGTCCCACGTGAATGAAAAATTTTAGTCAAATTGATGTAACTTTAATCAATAATTTAAATAAAAAATAGTGATTCTAATAAAAATTTAATTTTTTTATCATAACACAATTAATAATATTTTCAATAATGATTTTTAGATTTTTATAAGAATTATTATTTTTTATTTAAATTAATAGTTAAAATTATTGCAATTTGACTAAAAGTCTCGTGATGGAGGGAGTATGTATTGAAATAGAAACCACCAATCTACAGCCGTATGATCAAACAAATTGAAAAGAAATCCAACGATTGAAAATAAAAAGAGTTAAAACTGATTAATAATAGCCCTAGGATCATAGCAGTTATGGATCGATCTGAGTCATTCTTTACCTTAAGTGGTTTTATCCAGTGTGTATTATCTTTTTTTAGATTAAATCCCAACCCCTCTTTGTCTTTTCCCAAATTGAATCCTAGCCACTCATTGTGTGGCGGTTATTTATGAGCTCTATTGTAATATAGATGGTAAAATTAAATTAAAACTCTTTTTATTTGAAAATGCAATATTTATTTTGAGATAAATAACAAATAAAATGCGACATTACGTTACGGGACTGAGTATCATATGTATATTTAGACTTCTTTTCGTTAATCTGATTGCACATTTGACTATAATTTGTAATATTTATAATTATCTTAATGAAATTCTAAACACTAGTATATACCTGTTTAATAATAATATTAGTACTATTTTCATAATATTATGTAATTTTTACAACTTCATAAGATTTTGATCTAATTTAGATTGTGTTGACTAAGAAAATCAAAATATAACATTTACTTGAAACGAAACGGTCATTTGATTCTTTATTATAAAGGATGAACTTTTATTTTATGTTAGATGTAGCATATTTAGTTAAATATGAGACGCGTATAAAATGTTAAAAATCATATGAGTTTAATATAAAATATTTTTCAAAGTTACGATGAAAAATACGACATAAAATGCGGGAATTTTAAACGTTGGTCCGAGAATATTACAAATATAAATAAAATATACATACGTAAAAATATGTTATATTTTATGTATATTTTATATAGATAAACTAATGTTTTTATTAAGTTTTTGGATTTAATACATTAATATATTCACATATACGTCGACAAAATATTTATTAATTTTATTTTACAACAAATATTTCTTAAAAACAATCTTAAAAGACAATTATATGTGTGGGTTCTAAAATAATAAAATTAATAATGTTATAACTAACAATTATTATCTTTAGGAAAAAAGTGCACCAAAAATCACTGAACTATACCCCTTTTGTGGGTTTGACAACTATACTTATTTTCGTTACAAAAAACACATCGAACTTTTTTTTATTGCACCTAAAGTCACTATCACTAACCCCGTTAAATTTTCCCGGTTAAATTGTCACGTGCAATACTCCCTCCGTCCCGCTAATATCCGCACCAACACTGTTTGCGCGGGAATTAAGGAATATGATATTTTAATAAAATGTTGTGAGTGTAAAAGTAAAGTAGGAGAGAGAATGAGTGGAGGGTGTAATAAATTATGCTCCCTCCGTCATAACGAAAAAGCCACAAATTTCCTTTTTGGGCGTCTCGTTTAAAAAGGCACTTTCCCAAAAAGAAAACCTTAAATCACTATTCTCTCCACTCATTCTCTCTCCTACTTTACTTTTACACTCACAACATTCTCTTTCTTACATCACCTCCCACTCATTCTCTCTCTTATTTAATTTTTCATACTCACAACATTTAAACTTTTTCTCTTTCCTACATCACATTTCTTATTTTGCGTGCCCGGCTAATTTTGTGCATCTTTCGCTGGGACGGAGGGAGTAATGGTGTTGTGAGTATTAAAATAATGTAGGAGAGAGAATGAGTGGGGTTGGGTGAATATTTTATTAATATAAAGTTTCCTTTTTGGGAGTGTGCGGATATTAGCGGGACGCCCAAAAAAGAAAATGTGCAGATATCAGCGGGACGGAGGAAGTACATGCTAACATATTTAATTGATATTTTAGTTAGTTCACACTTTATCTATTGATTTTTACTTAGTTTTTTCAATTATGCCACCTTATTCATTATATATTTTTTAATATTATACTGTTTCTCTAAAAAAAAAGGAGTTTTTATCGAAAACTACGTACCTCAAAAAGATGTTACAGTATTTATTAAAAATATAAAAATGTAAGATGTGATATTAAATAAAACTACTTTTTTTTTTTTTTTGCTTTTTCAGTTAAAACTGATAACTGCATTTTTCAGGTGTTTATAACTAATAAATTCATTTATTGGTAAAATGCCCCCAACAATGTTTTTTTTTTTAGGTCAAGCTTAACAACAACAACAACAACAACTGAAAGTCTGAACAGTAAAAAATGATCTCTTCCGTGGGGGACCAAAGTTAAGTTATAAATCATTTTTGTTTATCACATTGTATATTAGTAGTGATCGAGCGATTATTAATTATTAGAGTTTAAAATGATCTCATCAACAATGCAGGTCCGCCTCAATAAGTACAGAGGCTCTGTGCGAAATGAGAATATGGGGTCCCATTTGGAGAACACCCCCTCAACTTCAGGCCCAAAATTGCAATTTGTCCTTTAAAAAATTAACACAATAATCTATTTTATATATATATTTAATGGGCATAGATAAAATTGGAGCCCTTCAAAATTTGGGACTCTGTGCAAAAAAACCTAATGTTCCATGTCTCAGTCGGCCTGCAACAATGTATAATTGTTAAATTATTAATGATACATAGCTTAATAAACAAAAATAAAAATATACTCCCTCCGTCCATTTAGTTGGTTCGCAGTTACTGTTCTCACGTAAATTAAGGAGGAAATATTATATTGAAAGTGTTGTGAGTGTGAAAATAAAATAGGAGAGAGAATGAGTGGAGGGAATAGTAAATTATAATGGTGTTGTGAGTATTAAAATAATGTAGGAGAGAGAATGAGTGGAGAGAATAGTGATTTAAGGTTTTCATTTTAGGAAAAAAACAAAGTGTGAATCATGTAAATGGACGCTCAAAATAAAAAGTGTGAACCATGTAAATAGACGGAGGGAGTATATATATATAAGAGATTACGCTTCCTCCAATAAAGTAATTTGGTCTATTCCCATTTGGTCTATTCCCATTTTTAAATATTAAAGTTCAAAAAGAAGAAGAAAACGCACACATTTTTTATTTATCGAGTGTTTACAGTTTACACAGTGTGGAGATGGCTATCAGCTTTTTAAGCATTAAAGTTCAAAAAGGAACAGTTTACATCGACTCTATCAATTTTTATTTCACAATCTATCAACGTGTTCAAATTTGTATCTAAATAATATGTCGGCAAATATTCAGGTGAAAATGATGCAGTAATTTAAAAGCATGAGCGAGAGGCTGTGAATTCACATAATTCAATTTTTGTAAATATCATACGAAATACTAACATGGAGTGATAGTGATCCTCGGGATTCCGATAACTGATATTACAACTATGGTCCGTGAATTGACCCGACCCAATGGACCGCATGTATACATGCGATTTGCATGCTAGACTTAAAAGCAAATACTAGCATACAAATATGGAGTAATGGTGACAATCGTGATCCCAATAATAATTCTAATACAAATATGGAGTAATGGTGACAATCGTGATCCCAATAATAATTCTAATACAAAAGGGAATTGAAATAAGGTTTAAAAGCAATAGAATAACGAGGTACATTTCTGAAAATGAAGTGGTTAGTCACAAGGAATGTTCATATACAAGCTTAATTAATTAGCCAAATTCAGTGTTTCAAGTGATGTGATGATGCCAAAAATATTTGAATCACCTTAAATTAAGTGGCAGATTGTATCATGTATAATTGAATAACTTGAAAAAGAACAACAACATGTAAACTAAGCACGGGCTTCACTGGCGAATGTCCTCCGGCATGAGAGTAAGTATTTGTGTGATATAGAGAGAAATCAATTGACAAAATTTGAGAGTCAAAGATGCGTTACCAAAATAATGTAAATTATAACTTGTATTTATAGGCATATGATTATAGAGTCCATCTTTCATTAGGGAGTTGTGTGTGAGGCGGTTATAATTCTAGTGGGATTATAACTTCCCACAATCCTTGTTTGAGTAGAATTAGAAAATATCATTCTACACGTTTGCCTAGAAGGCACGCTCCTCGGCATGTGATGCTTAGTCGGCCCGAGTTGCGCCGAGGAAAAGAGGAGTAAGGATAGGGAAGCTCATTTTCTCACTTTGTTGATAACCAAGGAGGAGCTACTCGTCTTCTAATGAGGCCTAGTTCGGCCTTCCTGGATGCCCTGCTCGGCATATGAGAGGGTGTCTTGTCGGCATACATAAATTCCATGCCTTAGTTATTATTCGCTATGTTATATCTAGGTCGAAATAGTGGAAACGACAAGGAGGCATGACGAGCAAATGTAGGAAAGACCCACTCCCTTGTCGTAATTGAGACTTGTATGGATTATATTCAGGGCCCAATCCATTTGGTCTTACCCGGCCACGACCCACGTTCGTACCATGGTTTATACTGTTCAGTGGCCCCCAACTTTCTAGCTCGGTTATGTCGAGGAGAAAGTGGTGCTCTACCTCGGCTTAAACGGATACGAACGGGTTTTCACGAATCACGAGGCGTAATCATTTTATCCGTCGGTTATTACACATTGAGTGAAATGCCCCATTATTGACGAGACATTCCTCTTGGAACTCGCCAGAAACATTAATTGTGGAGAAAAGACGACGCCATAACCCGGATTGTGACCCATACTCGTTCTAGATCTGGGTATAAAAGGCCAAATCCATTTCCTTTCTACTCTTTTATCACTGTTTACATTTGAGAGAGAACTATTAAGCTTCAAAATCGCAAATCGTTCTTGAGTTCTTGCTTGATTTCCTTGTTAATTTCTGGTGTTCGTGCTTGATTTAGTATGTACATTTCATCTTCAACCTTCGATACAGGTATACATTCCTTCTAATTTCTACGTATTTTACTTTCGAATTTCTGGGTTTTGGTGTTGTTCTTGGTGACGGCCATTGATGGTGCTGGTATTTGAAGCTTTTCTTGAGTTTGTTATTGAGCAATTTCTTGTGCCTTCCTCGTTCTTAGAGATGGCAAGAACATGGAGAAGTAACGCAAATGCCCTCTACTGCTACCATATCGAAAACCTTAGGATTTACCAAAGGATTGACGGGTCATGGATGATGCTAAGTCTGGGTGAGATAAGGGAAATTCTGATGAGGTACCAAAGCCCTAGAACCGACATCGGTTATCTTAGTCGATTTAGGAGACCGACTAAGCATTGATTCCCTAAATATTGTGATGTTCCACGGTTGGTCTGAATTATTGACCACTTCAATATCTATTACTTGAAGTCCAACCACTTGGAGCGCCCTTTGTTGGGTAAGAATTCCTCCTCGACTTTATTCAATAGGATGGGGAAAGGGAAGTAACATTGCTCGGTCTTCAACTGGTCCCTCTACCTCGGGCAGGATTGTAAATGCCTTTGCCGAGCGAGCCCAAGCTGGCAACCGAGGACGAGGACGTGGGAGGTCCATCGAGGTAGGTTTGTCACCCCTAAGCCTAGATCTGCTAGGGTGGGGGAACCAATGATTGATAAAATACATTCCAAGTATGGAGTGTCGAGGGAGGAATACCGTCTTATGTACCTTCCCGGCGTACCTATTGAAACCGAGAAAGTCTTGGATGACTTCTTGTATAGTATGAACCACGTCCATTTCTTCTACAATCAATTCTAGCTCGGCCTGCGCCTTTCCCTTTATCCCTTTATTTGTGAGTTTTTAGAAGATAATTTGTTGATCATGCGTTGGTAGGTTGTGCCCGCATTCTTGAGCCCGAAGAGTGTAGCGTTGTGAGAAAGAATTTTATCTTTTTGAGTCGCCACCTATATTATTCGTTTGGAAACATAGGAAAACCATTTTGAAAAGAGATTTGAGTTCGGGGCTTAAGTTATGGAATGGGTAGGTCAAGGAGCATCCATTCCACCCAATCCGGAGATCGGTCTTGCTAAAGAAAAGAGAGATTTTCAATCTTTACAATATATATATAATTAAAGAAAACAAGCAAACCCTAATCAATTTCTTGATTAGGAATGTCGGATTGTATGCTTCGAGATCGCCTTCATCGATTGAAGGGACTCTAGGCCAATCCTTTTTATGGGATTACACCACTCTAAAAGCCAATAGAGAGAGATTGAGAAGAAGAGAGTAAAAGTATAGGAATTTACCTAGCGTTTGGGGAGTATTTAATTTAGAACGTGGTTCTAAGATGGAGTCTCGATCGAGAAGTGATTTGGGCAGAGTTTCGACTCAATATGAGAGTTGAATCTTGATACGGACAGAGCTTCGCCTCAATCCTTGATTCGGGCTTGGATGTTTGTTGATCAACAAGGTTGATAAACAAACTTTAGGTGATTTTAGGGAGGTTTTGTGAGTGATTTGAAGGAATCATTCGTGGAGAGAAACCAACAAATTGTGTGTGTTGTGTGGAATTCTGGACCTTATCCTCCTTTTCAACCTTGGAAGTCACCAGGTATTTATAGAGGTTTAAGAGGTAGAGGTGGAGAGGTAAAACACTCCTAGGAAGCTTCCAGAACTCAAATTTGATTGGAGAACCGGATTAGATGAGGTTTATCAAGAAAGGAGGTTGAAACGGAGAAGGAGAGTGATTTCTGCACATCCTGTCGAGGGGATATCTCACGCGAGATATGATATCTCGTGCGAGATAACTAGTCTGATGACTATTTTGTCCTCTTCAGTTTATTCCGTTAGTCAGTTAGGTCCAAAACTAACGAGGTTAGTTAGAAACTTAACGAAACATGACGAAACTGATATGCTTTCATCAAAACATAAAAGAGAGACGAAGAGTAGTGTAATCATGAATTATTGGTTCAGAATGGGGTGTCTACAGAGCCCCTCGGCGACAGGTCTTATGAAAGAAGAAGTGTCGTCGATAGAAAAGACATCATTCTGAACATTGGGATGGTCGTGCCGCACGGCTGCCTACGTATCTCTAAGAGAGAATCAGACCACACGTAGTTCGACTCCAAAACACTAAAAAGGCTATTTTAGGTATTTTGAAAATTATTTTTGAAAATCGAAGAGGGATTTTTTTTTTTGAAAAGGTAAAATCATACTGAGGAATCAAGGACTTGACCCAATTCTGAAGATACCCGGTTTGTTGATGAAGTTGTTGAAGTGTGCCGCTCGAGGTTACTGACGTTGCCGTTGTTGTTGCCGAGGTCACGGATTTGAAGTTTGCTGCCGTCACAGACTTTGAAGTTGTCGCCGAGGTCACGGACTTGAAGTTTGCTGCCGTCACAGACTTTGAAGTTGTCGCCGAGGTCACGGACTTGAAGTTTGCTGCCGTCACAGACTTTGCTGGTGTTGCCGAGGTCACGGACTTGAAGTTTTCGGTTGAGATGGAGGTTCTGTCGGCCCCTGTAATGCAAGGATATATGCATGCTGGTCTCGCATAGACCCGAATGATTCTTACCTTTATGTACCTGTCAGCACATAAAGATTCCAAGTAGATTTTTTCAAATTTTAGTTGTTTAACTGGACTCACGTGGTGGTGCTCACGTCTGTTCGTGTAAATGGCCGGTCGATCATTTTGATGGTGAGTTTATGGACGAGTATATGGTGTATGGACATGTAGGGATATGTGTATGGATTTGTATTTGAGAGGGGTGAACTGTATGAGTGAACTTGTGTATGACAAGTTGGGACCAAATCAGGTTTATGCAGAATCTGTTGCTAGTCAGCAAGGCTATATTGTTGTAGAATTTCATTCGGTGAGTATCCTTGTGTGAACACATCTAGGTCTGTTGAGAATCTTCATTCTTACTTCTCCTTGATTTTTATCTCTAGGAGGCAAACGACTACACATCTGTTGACTGTCGTAATGGCTTTATGTCCAAGGCCCTTTGGTGTCTCAAGCCCCAAGTTGCTTGCAAGTAGTAGATGACAGGCTTGTGAGGCTGCTCTCTTGATTTGAAGGTGATCGAAGAAGACTCTCCTTGTTGATTTGATTTGAAGAAGATCGAATGATGCTCGATGAAGAAGGTTGAAGAATAATCTCCCTTTGTCCTTGATTTTTTTTTGTTTATGACGCACCCTGGTTTTTGCCTAGACCGCCCTTTCGGGTTTTCAATCTAGCGGGCATCTCTTTTGCGTCTTTTTTTTTTTCATTTTTTTTTTGAATAGTATGTTAACTCGAAGAGAACTCAGAGGAGAGAATCTTATTGAGGAGAGAGAGATGAGATCTCAAGTCAGTTGAGGAGAGATGAACTCTATTCTTTAGAAGGTGATTCAAGCATTGATTCTTTGGAGAAGTGTATTTTCTAATGATGAGAGTGAGAAGCAAAGAGGAAAGCTTCTACTGCAAATTTGTTTATTTTGAAGAGTTGAAGTAGAGATTGACTGGAGTAAGAAAGGTGAGGAAGCCCCAGTTTTGATGCTTGGATTTCAAGAGTGTGTATGAGAGTGGCTAAGAGGAAGCCCCTAGACTCGACAAGAAACGCTAGTTGGCTCAAGGATCTAGAAAAGTTGTTCTACCTTTTAATGAACCATGTATCATCTAGAAATTTCTAAATAAGTTTGAGAAGGAAGCCAATCATTAGTATGACTTAAGGGTAAACATTTTTTTTTGATACTGAAAGTCTTCTTCACTTGATGTAAGGGGATATTGAGGAATCCTCTTTTCTTTTGTTGGTATCACTTGACTCCTCTTCTTTGTGGGAGAGTCCTTCTTGCCTTTATTGAAATTCCATCCTTGTTGTGGGGCGATGAAGGCTTGAGAGTTTTTCTTCTTTTCTTTTCTTTTTTTTTTTGATGCTCTATTTTTGCCTAGGACGATTTGAGGAGTTTCGTCCTAGCGAGATTTTTATTTATTTTTGGTACTCTCAAAGCCTTGAATTGAGTAGCCCCACTTTTCTTGGGATGAATGTTGACAGCATCACCTTTGGCTTTCTTCGTTTGTTGAACTTTTGACTTTCAGTAGGGGTAATGTTTAGCCCTTAAACTTCCTAAGGATAACTTCTTCTTAAACTCGCTTAGAAATCTCTATATTTTTTTTGCGATGATTAGGGAATGGAGGGTCCATTATTTTGCATGAATTAAATGATATTCATGAGGTAGAACAACCTTAGGGGAAGTGTTTAGGAAAAGAAATTACTTTAATTTATTGAGAAATTTAAGAACAGACTCGATAGTTTAGAAGACACAAACTAGAGGAGGTGAGAAGTACTAGAAAGACAGAACTACTCTTCGAGTTCATACTTGGAAATTTAAAACCTAATCTACTTCTATCAAAGGAGAAAGGGAGAGGGTAGTTGTAGCTTCAAAGGGGTAAGTGTTGATTTCTTCTCGGAGCTTCATCTTCTTCATGGAGTACGAGGGAGAGGATTGGTGATGACGTTGGGACGTTCTAGATCTCCATTGCCAAAGAGGTCTTGGATGATGTCCTTCAAGTGGTGGCAGGAGTTGGTGTCGTGGCCGGTGAAGTTGCGGTACTTGCAGAATAAGTGATGAGCATGGTTCGAACCCATATCCTTAGGAGGACCACCTTCTCTTGGTTTGATCTTTTCATTCTGGACGAGCACATCGAAGAGTTCTTCTTGAGTGATTCCTTCAATTTTGTCGTAGTGCCTCTTTTTCTTTTCGGGAGGAGGGACAGCAGAATAATTTCCGGTGTTGGAGCGGTTGAATGCAATGGCATTGACTGAAGCATCCTTACTTGTAGCGGGTTTGTTGTAGCGGAAGTTACTTTCCCTCTTTTTACTTTTGAGGAAGTCGTCAACCCTAATTCCGAACTCGAGGAGTTCATTGAAACTAGGAAAGTAATTACCGGCGAGCTTCTCTTGAAATTCATCACGGAGGCATTGGAGGAAGATGTGGATTTGCTCTTTGAGAGTAGGCCTTTCGACGATTTCAGTGAGTTTGAGTCTCCATCTTCTAGCAAATTCAGCAAAGGACTCATTGGCATGTTGTTTGGTTTGTTCGAGATCCCTCCTAGTAGGGCGGTAAGTGGAGTTGTCTTCAAATTGCCTTTGGAAGACCAAACATGCGGACGACCAATCAAGCCTTGTAGTCGTAGGAAGAGACATGTACCAATCCCTTGCAGCACCTTCTAAAGTTTGAGGAAAGCATTGGGCCAAGATCGTGTTGTCAACGCCCATTGGAAGCATAGCCCAAGTGTAGGTCTCAACATGAGCTCGAGGACAGGTAGTACCATTGAACTTGGCGATATCGGGTGTCTTGTACTTACGAGGAAACTTAGTGATGGATTGTTGAAGAGCATCGGGATCAAATGGAACGAATGACCCTTTTGAAGTGTCAAGAGTCGCAAGCTTCTTTTCGAGGTAGTTCTTAGTAACATGGTCACCAAGTTTAGTAGTTTCACCACTGCCTTCTTTCTTGGTTTTAGCACCCTTGGAGGTATGTTCCTCATCATCGGAGGAGGATGAGGAAGAGGAGGAATCGGATTCTTCCTTTTTCTTGCTTGTCTTCTTGGGTTTCTTATTCTGCTTGGTATAGGATTCCTCTTCATCGGAGGAGGATTCCACTTTCTGCTTTTGCTTTCTGCCTTTCTTGACTTTCAACTCGTGGAGTTCTTTCATGAGGGTGGCCATTTGGGCATTCTGCTCATCAATTTGCTTACTTTGTTCATCCATCCTGATCATGGCTTCGATGAGTTGGACCTTAGCATCGTTGATATCGGCCTCGGTGGTAGAAGGAGAAACAGACATCGTGGCGAAGAACCTAGACGTGTAGAATCCGTGTTAAACTATGATCGAGTCCCAACAAGTCGGCTGAATAGGGTGAATGAAGGCTTTGAAGGTTTGAAGGTTTTGGCCAAAACACGAAAAGACCGAACTCTTATCTCGTACGAGACAAGTAGTCTCGCGCGAGACTTCACCACGGATAGTCACAATTTTCTGATTTTAATCCTAATTTTGGTCGGACGGAAAATTCGTTTTGGGGGTTTCTAACATTCAGAATCCAAACCTACGGACCTAGGGGTCGAAGTAATCTCAAGTAACATCAAGTTTTGTGCAATAAATTTGGTGAGAAAATTTTCTCCTTTTAGGGACAAATTCGAAGGAACAATTATAGGGACATTTCCGAAGGGACAATTCCGAAGCGACAATTCTTTGATTTCTTTTCCATGGATTATTGCACAAAACGATCTTGACAAAAGATTACAAAGACTCCAAGATCAAACCGACCGGTCACGGAGTGTCTTAAAAAGTCAATCTACATGATATGTGGCGATGCAGGGCTGGAAGGCTAGGCTCCCCGCGATATGACAATCTAGATGGATTGAATACGCGGAGTGGGATGATCCAACTTCGGAGAGACCGACGACTAGGTGGTTACCGTCATCCGTCCTTAGTGTGGGTCCCGGGTTAATCGGGGTATGTAGTGCAATGACAGATATAAATGAGTGCGCGTGTGTGATAGTCAATCTAGGTGATAGAGTAAAATAGAGATTTTTTTTTTTTGAAAAAAGCAAAAGAAAAACAGATAGTGGCCGCACCAAGTGGTTGCCTACGTTTCTCCCAATTTAGGGAGACTCAGGCCGTCGTAGTTCCACATAAAGGGAGAGAGAGAGAAAGAATAAATTAAATTACAACTCCTGAATCCCCAATGGACCGGACTTTAATTAAATAAAACTCAATCGCACGCAGTTTATAAATAATAATCAATTATTTAAATGAAATAAAGATTCGAGTTCTACACCTTAAGGGAGGCCTTAAGATGCGGGAACTCTGCAGATAGTGAATTCTGGGATCCCCCTTGCACGTTCGGCTCTCGTCTTGGATTATGAGATGAACGGGAGAAACCAGAAAGCAACCAGATTGCCGAGGCGATATCTCGCGCGAGATATGATATCTCGTGCGAGATATGCCTCATCTGAGAGCAGAAAATCAAATTTACAATTTTTTTTTTGAAAACCTCTCTTTTAATTTTGACGCAAGTTTAAGCCTCTTAATTTTAAGTCCCCAGCGGAGTCGCCACTGTAGCGTTGTGAGAAAGAATTTTATCTTTTTGAGTCGCCACCTATATTATTCGTTTGGAAACATAGGAAAACCATTTTGAAAAGAGATTTGAGTTCGGGGCTTAGGTTATGGAATGGGTAGGTCAAGGAGCATCCATTCCACCCAATCCGGAGATCGGTCTTGCTAAAGAAAAGAGAGGTTTTCAATCTTTACAATATATATATAATTAAAGAAAACAAGCAAACCCTAATCAATTTCTTGATTAGGAATGTCGGATTGTATGCTTCGAGATCGCCTTCATCGATTGAAGGGACTCTAGGCCAATCCTTTTGATGGGATTACACCACTCTAAAAGCCAATAGAGAGAGATTGAGAAGAAGAGAGTAAAAGTATAGGAATTTACCTAGCGTTTGGGGAGTATTTAATTTAGAACGTGGTTCTAAGATGGAGTCTCGATCGAGAAGTGATTTGGGCAGAGTTTTGACTCAATATGGGAGTTGAATCTTGATACGGACAGAGCTTCGCCTCAATCCTTGATTCGGCCTTGGATGTTTGTTGATCAACAAGGTTGATAAACAAACTTTAGGTGATTTTAGGGAGGTTTTGTGAGTGATTTGAAGGAATCTTTCGTGGAGAGAAACCAACAAATTGTGTGTGTTGTGTGGAATTCTGGACCTTGTCCTCCTTTTCAACCTTGGAAGTCACCAGGTATTTATAGGGGTTTAAGAGGTAGAGGTGGAGAGGTAAAACACTCCTAGGAAGCTTCCAGAACTCAAATTTGATTGGAGAACCGGATTAAATGAGGTTTATCAAGAAAGGAGGTTGAAACGGAGAAGGAGAGTGATTTCTGCACATCCTGTCGAGGGGATATCTCACGCGAGATATGATATCTCGTGCGAGATAACTAGTCTGATGACTATTTTGTCCTCTTCAGTTTATTCCGTTAGTCAGTTAGGTCCAAAACTAACGAGGTTAGTTAGAAACTTAACGAAACATGACGAAACTGATATGCTTTCATCAAAACATAAAAGAGAGACAAAGAGTAGTGTAATCATGAATTATTGGTTCAGAATGGGGTGTCTACAAAGAGCGTCATGTTGTAACAATAAATTCCTCAGCTGCCTGGAAGGCTATTTTTTCAATATCTTCCTCATGCATCCTTATCTGGTGATAACCAGAGTAGGCGTCTAGGAAGCTGAGAGTACTATGTCCCGCAATGAAGTCTACCGGCTTGTCAATTCTGGGGAGAGGGTAACTGTCTTTCGGGCAGGCTTTGTTGAGATCTGTGAAGTCTACACACATTCGACACTTCCCATTATGTTTCTTGACCATCACAACATTGGCCAACCAAACAGGGTAGATTGCTTACCTGATGATTCCAGCACTTAGTAATTTCTGCACTTCCAACTTATAGACAGCTACCTCTTCATTTATTCATCTCATATCCTCGACCTTACAGGTAAAGACATCCAAATTATTTTTCATGAGGGTGATGGTCTTCTCCCTTTCTTCCGGGGAGAGCTGGCCCCCAATTTTTATTTTCTTCTCTGGATAATTCGAATTGAGCATAATTTCCGCCAATTCGTCTACGGGCTCTATTTCTGGACCGTCTTGAAATTTCAAAGTTTCAATGATTATTTCTCTAAGCCTTCTACCTTCTTCACCATTTATGTCTAGGTCTTACATCTATACTAGTTCGTCTACGTCCGATAGCTCTCCTTGTTTCAAGTCAAGGTTGGCCCCCGAGTTCTGGCCGCTGAAGAGATGAGGGGTTATATTCGGGACGGACAGAACTGTGTCATAGTTTTCGTGGATGTCTATGATGGCATGGTAG
This sequence comes from Adenophora triphylla var. japonica, assembly GCA_022495995.1. Taxonomy (NCBI): domain Eukaryota; kingdom Viridiplantae; phylum Streptophyta; class Magnoliopsida; order Asterales; family Campanulaceae; genus Adenophora; species Adenophora triphylla. Next base: position 82,477 of record JAFEMH010007326.1, read on the forward strand.
TCACTTGCCAGATCCATGATCACGAATGTTACTGTGGCCTCTGCTCAGAAAGGATGTTCTCCCACTTTCAACAATAAGTCAATTGTCCCCATGGCGCTGACTTTGTGGTTGGTGAAGCCTTCTAGTCTTCCAGAGTATGGCTCCAGCATGCTATCCTTCAGATTCATCTTCTGGAAGGTAGAGTAATATAGAATATCCCTAGAGGCCCCCGAGTCAATGAGAAGTCTCTCGGATTCACAATTATCTATCCTCCCTTTGATCACAAGGGGTTGTTCGTGAGCCGCGTGACTTTCGGCTAACTCATTAGGGGAGAAGCTGATGACTTCCTCCTCCTTATGAATCCAGGCGGGGGATATGATAGACTTTACTTAGCTCATGGATATTATCTTTCAATATTTTGTTGGAAACGGTCTCCTCCCTTATAACATGGAGTTTAGCCCTAGGAGGCATGTCTTCCCTTTCATCATCTTTGTCATCGTCATCCTTTCTTTTTCTCTTGTTATCCTTTCTCATAACGTAGCGATCAAGTTTTCCCTCGTCTAACCATCTCTAGATCATTCTACTGAGTGAGATGCAATTCTCCGTGTCGTGTCCGTGGTCATTTTGGAAGGCACAATACTTGGAGTTGTCACGAGTGTACTTTGTTCTTTCATAGAGCGGTCGAGGACTTGGTAGATTTACCAACTGCATGATCTGCGTTATAGGATTGGTGAGGGGGGTAAAAACCTAAGCTTTTTCAGTAGATCGAGTTCTATTCTACCCCTTGTAGTCACTTTCATTTGAAGTCTGGTTGGCGCCAGCTGCATCTGCTTCTGGTTTTTCATACCTCTTTTTACTTTTCTCTTCTGCCATAGCTATGGCGTAAACCACGTTGTACATATCGGACTTTGACTTAGGTTCTCTGGCTGAAATTTCATAGATTAATTGTCCAGATCTCAGTTCGGAGTTAAAATAGATTATCACCTCCCGGTCAGTTAGGCTTTCCTCTACCTGGTCAGCCATGGCTCTAAATCGATTGTAATAACTCAGAGTTATTTCGTTCTTCCCTTGTTGAATGTTTGCAAGGTCTATCAGTCTTTTCTTTCTCTTTCCTCCTGTTGCAAAGTGGTCCAGGAACCTCCTACTCATGATTTTCCAGCTATCGATGCTTCCCTTCTTTTGCTCACGGAACCAAGACAAAGTTGTTTCGGAGAAGGTACTCGCAAAGGCCTTGTAGAGAATATCATCTGCCTTGGTGAGGAGGGCCATGGTGAATTCTCGCATATTTTTTAAAACTGGGGTTTTAAAAGAAGGATTGGGAGGTAGATCATTAATCCGCTGGGAGAAAGGACGAGTGGCACTGGTATCATCATCATTCACTTCCTTCCTCCTTATTTCCATTTCATCTATTCTCTTTTTCAAGAGTAGAATATCTTGCATCGATCCCCCAGCTAAAATGAGAACTACGGTGGGTCCTTTCTTTCTTTCTATGCCCTTTCACTATACTGTGTTCCTCATGTTCCTGGTGATTGTCTCCATGTGCAAATGATGCTCTATCCCTTCTAGGTGCTATTTCTGGATGGGGAGGAATCATGTGACGAGGAGGGCTCCTATGACGAGGAAGGCTCCTATACCGAGGAGGGGAGATATGATGAGGAGGGGATTTTTGTCTTGCCTGACTAAGCCTTGCTCTTAATTCAGCAAAATTTACCTCATGGTCCCTCTGATGGTTCAGATGATTTCTCAAATTCTCGTTGTTTCGTGTTTTTCCATGTTTAGGAGCCTTATGACGAGGAGTGACATATGGGGGTTTTCCTTGGATATACCATCAATGCCATGATGAGGGGGATGTTGGCCAGGAGAAAGATTTTCTCTATTCTCCCGACTACCACGCCTGTCAACATGACTTTCCCATCCAAGGGAATTTCCAGTCCTTGTAGGCCGCATGAATTCATCCATAGAGTGCTCAGGCTCCAATTGTGGCAATGCATTTTGTATTTTATAAATGCGTTGCAAAGTTTCCATCTGTTGATGTAAGAAAGTTTTGCGATCAATCTGTTGGGGGGAAGCTCCATTTCCCCCTGAGCGGCATTCCTCCCCGTATGGCTGCCAGCAGATCTCCCTCAGCGCCGCTGACGAGGAGGGTTTGGCAACGCTCCCTCGGTTACTGGATGTCCCCTAGAACGCAGATTCATTCATAGGGGCGGCAGTTCATCAATCGATGGTGGAGGAGGAGGCAGTTCCCCATTGGCAAGAGGAAAAGCAGTTCTAGTTTTGACATGAGTCTCCTCCACATGAATATTATCTAGATCAGGAGTAATACTAGTAGTATGTTCGTCTTCCATTAGGATTGGGAGAATGGAGCAGAGTTTTTCAAGCTATTCAACGAATAATACGAATCGTTTCCCGGCAATGTAACCAAAATGAGATGCCAAAAACGTTCGCATCTATCCAAATCCAGCGGTGGGTTGTATCTTGTATGATTGAATAGCCTGAAAAAGAAGAACAAACACGTAAACTAAGTCGGGGCTTCACCGGCGAAGGCCCTCCGGCGTGAGAGTTAGAGAGAATCAATTGACAAGAGTTGAGAGTCAAAAGAATCGTTACCAAAATAATGTGAATTATGACTTGCATTTATAGGCATAGGATTGTAGAGTCCATCTTTGATTAGGAAGTTGTGTGTGAGGAGGTTATAATCCTGGTGGGATTATAACTTCACATAATCCTTGTTTGAGTAGAATTAGGTAATATCATTTTGCACGTGTGCCTATGAGGCACGCTACTCGGCATGTGATGGTTAGTCGGTCAGAGTTGATGCCGAGTAAGAGAGGAGCAAGGATAGGGAAGCCCATTTCCTCACTTTTTGATAACTGAGTAGAAGCTACTCGTTTTCTAATAAGGCATAGGTCGGCCTTGATGAATGCCCTGCTCGCCATATAAGAGGGTGCCTTGTCGGCATAAATAAATTTCATGCCTTAGTCATTATTCACTACGCTATTTATAGGTCGACATAGTGGGAACGACGAGAAGGCATGACGAGCAAAGGTAGGGAAGGCCCACTTCATTTGTCGTAATTGAGACTTGTATGAATTATATTCAGGGCTCTATCTATTGGGACTTACCCTGCCACGACCAATGTTCGTATTTCGATTTATACAGTTCACCATAAATGGAAAAGGTAAAAAGAAAAAATTATAATTAATTTCTGTATAATCTTATGATTTGTGCCCATGTGATTAGATAGTACAGATTCACATAGTAACTGTAACTTTCTGTTAATAGAATTTCGTCACTAGGAAATGTAGCCCTTATTCGATTTATACCATTCACCATAAAAAATGAAGAAGGTAAAAAGAAAAAATTATAATTAATTACTGTATAATTTTATGATCATGTGCCCAAGTGATTAGATAGTACTGATTCACATAATAATTGTAACTTTCTGTTGATAGAATTTCGTCACTAGGAAAGATAGCCCTTATTATTCGATTTATACCGTTCACCATAGAAAATGAAAAAGGTAAAAAGAAAAAGTTATAATTAATTACTGTATAATCTTATGATCATGTGCCCATGTCATTAGATAGTACTGATTCACATAATAATTGTAACTTTCTGTTGATAGAATTTCGTCACTAGGAAAGGTAGCCCTTATTCGATTTATACCGTTCACCATAGAAAATGGAAAAGGTAAAAAGAAAAAATTATAATTAATTACTGTATAATTGTATGATCATGTGCCATTGTGATTAGATAGTACAAATTCACATAATAATTGTAACTTTCTGTTGATAGAATTTCGTCACTAGACTAGAAAATGTAGCCCTTATTCAATTAATACCGTTCACCATAGAAAATGAAAAAGGTAAAAAGAAAAAGTTATAATTAATTACTGTATAATCTTATGATCATGTGCCCATGTGATTAGATAGTACATATTCACATAATAATTGTAACTTTCTGTTGATAGAATTTCGTTACTGGGAAAAGGTAGCCCTTATTAATTTTGACCTTTCATGTGCATCAATGGGGCGCTTCAATTGTTTTTAAATATATTTTTTATTTTCTTTAGGAAAAAAAATAAAAATTTACAAAAGTTTACAAAATTAATTTAACACAATTTTTTAAAAATACTCCCTCCATCCCGATTTAAGATTCTTATTTTCCTTTTTGATTTGTCTCATTTTAAGATTTTTTGTTTATTTATTACCTAAAATGAACAATGGGAACCAATTGTCATTTTCATAACAAAAAGTCAAAAACTCCCTCCACACTTTCTCTCTCCAACATTACTTTTTATATTAATAACATTTACTTTTTCTTAATTTACGTGGAATCTTAAATCGGGATGTTGGGAGTATAAAATACTAGAATAAGCCTGTGTTCGAGGACACGTTTTTTTTTTTTTTTTTTTTTTAATTAAGCCGTGTCCAGAGGACACGTTTTTTAATTAAAAAAAAAAAGAGAACACTGAACCACTTGTATACACTTGTTTACGGTAGATACTTAGCTATTGTATACATATAGAACTACTTGTATATGTATACGATAGTTAAATGTGCGTATACAAGTGTATAACCACATGTATACACTTGTATACAGTAGCTAAGTATCTACTGTATATGTATACAGTCTATTGTATATGTATACAGTAGCTAAATATCTACTGTATACAAGTGTATACAAGTGGTTCTCACGGTTCTCATTTTAAATGGTTCTCATTGGAGCGTGACCCTGAAACCAAATAAGCAAAGGATCGATTTAAAGAACATTAAACATGTGAATAATGAGAATAAAAGCAATAAAATTCCTATAAATCAAAATCAAAGTAAATCAAAATCAAAGGAAATAACTCCTAATGAGTTGCTACAGTACTAAATAGTAAATTTGACTTTTTTCTAATAGTAGAATTGACTTTTATTTTTAAGGTACGTGATCATTGTTCTACCCGCCACACAATATAAATTTTGAATAATATATTGCTGCGATGAGTGATGATTAAACATCCAACTCAAAAGTGTCTCGGCGACACCTGACGCTGGCTGGTTTCCGACCGATATACCTTATATTTTAAAAGCCTCTTTTTTATAAAAACCTTGAATGGCTTGTATTAGTTTATCTTTATTGTCTATTTCATAATTTTCAGAATCAAGGATGGATTCTGATTCAGATGTTGATTGTTCATTATATTCTGTTAATACTCTGATGATTTTGTTGTCGCTTGTACTTGTTTCCTTTTTTACTCGTATGTATGCATCTATGTTTTGCATTAAATTATTTATGGGATCATGTAAGGTTGGTCTAACACCGGACATTTTAAATGGGTTTTCCGAAGGTGGTATCTGTTTATTAATTGGGGTGGGAAAATTTGTTTGTGTTGTAAGACCATCTACTTCTTCTTTTACCATTGTTATACCATTTGTAACAATATCTATTTTGTTTTCTACTCTGTCCAATTGTTGTCCTATTGTATGTATTGATAAATTTGTCCAATTATTTTGCAAATGTAAGTCTTTCGTCAGTCTTTCTTCTATTTGGTCAGGGTGGACTATTGGTAAAATTCCATGTGTGATTCCATTTTTACAGAAATAGGCCGGTTCTAGCGGAGGTCTTTCACTTTCATAGAATTCATTACTTGGTAGGTTGTTTGCTGTTACTTTATACCATTTTTTAAGGTTCTGAGTTATTGGATTTAGTTTATATAGATATTTATTATTTAGGAATTCAAAGAATGGTATATGTATTTCTTGTATTTTACATAAGTCATAATATGCTTCTTTAATTATTTTTTGTTCTTTTTCGTTATATGTTTTAAAGAATAATTCTCTATTTTTATTATTTTCTTCGCTTTGGAACTCTTCTCTTAAAACCTTTTTATTTAATCTAAATTCATTTTTTATCATATTTAATGTGAAATTACTATCTTCATATGGATGAGCAAAATTTCCATCTCTTTTTATGCCAATATTATTGGCTTCATATACATTTTCTGTTTCAATTTCTGATTCTAAAATTGGTTGATTGTTTTGTGAATTATTTCTTTGTTGGAATTCACCTATTCCTGAAGTGGATCTTATTTGGTATATTAAAATTAAGATTTTTGTTTACGTTTAAAGATTGTGTTCTTTTGAATTTTAGTTCCTCTTGAACCATCTACGTATTGTGTGACTTGTTCTAATTCACTTGTTTGCTTATTTTTCGCACTTGTGTACAGTACAGCTTTTTCTTAGGATAAGTCCATTTTTCTGGCAAAGTTATTTCACTCCATTTGATTGTTTTAGGAATAGTTATATTTGCTTTTGTATGATCAATTTCCCAAAAAACCGTTTCTCCGGTAGTCTTGCTTCTATTAAAAGCATTTGGACAAAGTCCAGTATTCATTACTTTGTATTGAAGTCTACAAAATATTTCATAAATATGAGAACCTACCTGCATATGATAATTATGGGTTAAAATATCTAGGGTTAATATTTTCATTATATGTGGATCTGTCAGGGATATTGTGAAATTGGGATATGTGTTAAAATGTATTGGTCCATTTGTTAGGCTTGTTTCTATTGCTCCTAGTAGAGAGTCTACATAATTTAAATGTCTTGCATCTCTTAAGGTTACCTGTATACTTGTATCTAATCCTTCCATTGTTAATGGTTTAATTGCAACTTGTACTAGTCCTATGTGTAGGAATCTGTATCCTTGTGATATATATTTTTTAATTGAAGATTTTGAAAATAGACTCATAGTTTGATTATTGGAATATAAAGGGATTACTTTTTCTTTTATTTTAATTGCTAATCTAGATTTGAAATCAAATATTCCTTTATCTTTATATATTTCAGAGGTTGAAATCGAGGGAGGTTTCCAAATTATTAGGAGAAGAAATAAAAAATGCTATTCTAACTGCAGTAAGAAATGATGCTCAAGGACAACCTTTAATAGATGAAATTGGAAGACCTGCACCAGCACAATTAATAACTCTAATATTTAACATCACAACCCATTTCATAGGAGACATAGATTTATATACAGAAAGAAATTCAGAAATATTAGAAAATTTAAAATGCAGAAAATTAGGATAATTTAAATGGTATAAAGAGAATTTCTTACAAAGAGTTTTTAACCTAGCAGACCCAAATAACATATACTGGAAAGAAAAAATTATTACTGGACTACCAGGATTATTTTCAGAAAAAGTAAAAGAAACAATAGAACAAAAATTTGGAAAAATTTCTTATAATGAATTAACCTATGGAGATTTAATCACTAGTGTAAATATAACAGGACTAAGATTATGTCAGGACCAAAGATTAAATTATAAATTAAAGAAAGAAAGTGCACAAGCACGTAGAGAATTAGGAAATTGGTGTGAACAATTTGGGTTTGGAAAATTAAAACCACCTCATAAAAAGAAAAGAAATGAACACAATCCTTATCATAAAAACAGTACTTATAGAAGAAAACATAGGAAAACAAATAAAAAATACACAAAAGAAACACCTGAATATTATAAAAATTCAAGTCACAAGAAAAGATATAGTAACAAATATAATAACAAGAAATATAAGAAAAATAATAAATACACAAACACCCACAATAAAACAATAAAATGTTTCTTATGTAGAAAACCTGGACACATAGCTAGACTCGCCTTGACTAAAAAACAAATAAAACAAATTTGCAATAACCTTAATATAAAAGAGATAGATCAAATAATATCCCAAATAGATAATCTAGAGGTAACAACCACAGAAAATGAACAAACCAGTGGAGAAGACCTCTCTTTCAGCACGGACCTCACAGATAATGAAGAAGAAATTAATGAATGTCAAAATGGATGCAAAGGAGTGTGTATGTGTACAACCAAAATTAATACTATAGAACAATATGATGAAATATTAGAAAAAATTAAAGAAATAAAGGAACCAGTTATAAAACGAAAATTCCTAAGACAACTAGAGAAAACCATAAAAGAGGAAAAATCAGAACCTTCAACACCATCCCAATATGAGGATGTGGTACAAATGTTCCAAGACAAAAAGAAACAAATTTCTTCACTTGATTTACAAAAAGAAATCAGAGAAATAAAACAAGAAATAAAATTATTAAAACAAAATAATTTAGAATTACAAAAATCACAAAAAGAATTAGAAGCAAAAATAACAATTCATGAAATTAAAAAACAAATAAGTGCGACTTATAAAGGAGAACCCTCCAAAAATTTGGATAAAAAACCTTCTAAAAAATTGGATGAACAATTTCAAAACCCTTTTGCAAAAAACAAAGGAATAAAAATAAACACTAGAGAAAATACGGAAACAGAAACATCCTCTTCAACGAGGAAGAAGACACGGAAGGAAGTTTATATGCAATAAATAAAGTTAGGTTTCAAAAATGGTATGTCACCATAAAAATGACAATAGGAACCTTCCAATATGAAGGAATAGCCATGCTAGACTGAGTGCGCATCTAAACCGTATAGAGCAAGGCATAATACCCTCTAAATATTTTATTAAAACAAAACAAAACCTTTCACAAAGAAATTCTTCCTTATTAAAAAGTTAAATATAAAATACCAGAAGCTCACATATGTAATAATAACATTTGTTTTAAAACAAGCTTAATACTTGTAAAAGATTTAAATACAAGAGTAATATTAGGAAATCCTTTTTTACAAATGTTATATCCCTTTAAAGTATCCAAACAAGGAGTAGAAACAAAAATATTAGGACAAAAAATAATATTTAAATTCATATATCCAGTTTCTACCCATGATGTTAACAATGTACAAAAAACAAACATAACAAAAATAAACTCATTACAAAAACAAATTGAATTCTTAAAAGAAGATTTACATAATACAAAGTTAGAAGAAAAATTACAATCAAGAGAATATAAAATTACAATCGAAAAGATATTAGAAAAATTTGAAAAAACTCCTACTGTTCTCGATTCCTCCTACTGACAAATTTTGGGAAAGAAAGAAACATGTCATAACCCTTACCATAATGAAAAAAAGAGTTCAATGAAAGAATGATTCCCGAACTAAAGCAAGACCAATTCAAATGAATCAAGAATTATTAGAATATTGTAAGAAAGAAATAAAAGACTTATTAAATAAAAAATTAATAAGAAAAAGCAAATCACCATGGTCATGCTCTGCTTTCTATGTCACAAAAAATGCAGAAATTGAGAGAGGAGCTCCAAGGTTAGTGGATAAATTATAAAACCACATTTAATACACAAAACTTAAAATGGATTAGATATCTCAATCCCTAATAAACAAGATTTATTAAAAAAGACTTCACAATGCATCAATATTTTCAAAATTTGATATGAAATCGTGGATTTTGGCAAATCCAAATAAAAAGGCGAACAAGATAGATACAAAACAAGATTCACAAGCACCATCTTGGGCAATATGAATGGAATGTAATGCCCTTTCGATTAAAGAATGCACCAAGTGAATTCCAAAAATAATGAATGAAATATTCAACCACTTACACATTTATTATAGTTTACATAGAGGATGTTTTAGTTTTTAGTAAAGATTTAGAGCCAACATGAAAAGACATTTAAACTATATTTTACAAAACAATGATAAAAAATGGACTGGTTTTATCCAAACCTAAGATAGAAGTTATGTATCGGAAACAAAAATAAGCGTTCTGAGGCCACTGAAATAACCAATAACACAATAATACCTATCCAAAGATCAATAGATTTTCATAGGCACAAATTTCCGTGATGCAAATAAAATGTTGACAAAACCCAATTACAAAGATTTTTGGGATCATTAAAACTACATACCGTATTTTCTTCCAAAATAAGACAAATCTCGCAAACCACTTTATGATAGATTAAAAAGAAAAACCCAAAACCTTGGGACACAAAAGAACACACTAAGGTAATAAAACAGAATTAAGCTATATGTAAAACAATTACCCCGTTTAACAATATGTGATCCAAACGCATCGAAAGACAAAGGTATCTCTGCATGCTTCGCAAATAGGATATGGAGGAATATTAACTCAAGAAATTAATGGAAAAATCCATTATAATAAAGATATTATTCGGGGAATATGGAATGAAACTCAATCTAAATATTCTTACCACACAAAAAGGAAATTCTCTCAATTGTTTTATGCATAACAAAATCTCCAAGATGACTTATTAAACCAAAAATTCAATGTTAGAAAGTAGATTGTAAAGCCGCTAAAGATGTTTTACAAAAAGATGTAAAAAATTTAGGTGCTTAAACAAATCTTTGCCAGTGGCAAGCTTTATTATCAATTTTTGATTTTGGGGAAAAAATAATTCATATTGCAGAAAAAGATAACTCAATTCCGTACTTCCTAACAAGAGATTTCGTAAGGAGAACCATGGAAATTTCTAAAAGACAAAAGCTAGAAATAGGATCATCATCTCAAACCCAAACATTATCACTAAGAGAAAAATTCTACCAAGATATAATTAATATGGCAAATAGTCAACTTAAAACCATGGAGAATGGACCATGAAAATTAATGAGACTAGATAATACATCTAAATGACATAAATTACTTAAATTTTTGCTTCCAAAATCGTAATTATTATTACAAGAAAAGCAAGAAACTTGTGCAACTGAAATATTTCCAATGAAGGTAAAACCTATAACTTAGCAGTTCACACACTTATGACTTAGAAGAAGTTTTAGAATCATAGATTTGCTAGAAAATACGTATTATCTATGTAGATGCAAACATATCCGCCCTTAAAAAGAATAATAAAATGTATTGAAAGTGACCATATTGGAAACTCTAGACAAAATCCCTTACTAATACCGAGACTAATTTCATGTTTTACGTGAATTGTGCAAAATGATACATTATATGGAATCCTTTAAACAACTCAAAAGAAAAGAAGACAGATTATTAAAAGATATTAAAGACCTTGAAAAAAGAATAATAGAAGAAAGGAAAAGAGATCCCTATTATCCTAGCAATTATCATATTTGGACCTCTTTATAAATATCATTACTGAAAATACATTGTGAGTACAAAAGACAAAGTCTTAAATTGGTTTATATTGAACTTAATTTCATTTGGCTAAACAAATATTACTAGATAAAAATCTTTTTTATGTGATGTTTACAAACTTCTAAGGAAAAGGGTAAAGATAAGAAGAACCCCGTTTACCATATTTCTCAATGTTGTTCCTCCTACAAAACCTCCAAATTTTATCTACCTGACAACTTTATCAAATCCCAATTTTTTTTATGAGAAAATTTTGATTCAAACAAAATCAGCCACCTTCCAATACTTTCGATCGATCATCTAGTACATATCCAAAGTCAGATATCAGTAAGGTCCGCATTTTAAAAATCCTATATCAGATCGGATCGTGGGGCCAAAAGCCCAATGAAGCTAGAGATTTGCATTTTCAAAATGGGTCATCCCGATTTAATTATTTGGGATTATATTACGTAGCTGGTCACGTGGGCTTTTCTTAAACAAAACAAATCCTTTTCTCTATCATATTTTTTCTACTTCTCACCACAATTTTACTTTCCTACACCATTACGGGTTTCAAATATGGGTGGAAAAATTTTGGATTGGACAAAACAATAAGTTCCTAAATGATGTACAAATAGCCTTTGAAGATTGGTCAAAAAATTCCATATACCCGTAACCT